>WTXH01000077.1:0-144689 GCA_022376555.1 Russula compacta | reverse complement strand
CGCAATAGTTTTGAACCTTTTCCTTGAGGTCGTGGTAATTGAGGGGGATTGGCGGTTTGAGCGTGTCATGTAGGAGCGAGGCTGGATTCCTTGCAGGAAAATGTTGTACGTTTCTTCGTTTCCCAGCGTGTATCCGGCTTTTCTTGCCAGGCTTTCGAACCTGGTGATGTACTCGTCATAGTCGGATCCTTCATCCGACAATCCTGATTTCATTTCGGGCTCGCTGGGCCGCTTGGGTGTCCTGGAATTGTTGGCTAAATTCCAGAAGGAATTGGTCCCAGAGCGCTGGGATGTTATCTTGGGGCATGTTTAGTCTGTCGATCCATTCGCCCATGTCTCTGACCCATTGGGCTGTGTTCTCGCCTTTTATGAGGGTAAGGGTGAAGGCGATCTTTTGAATGGGGAGTTATACCCGGCCACATCTGCGTTCAGCGCAGATACCCTTTGACTTCTTCAATGAAGTCGTCTGCTTTGGATCTATCCCCCATGAAGACTTGTGGGAGTGCTCCCATGGTTTTAACGTCGGCGGCTGCTGCCACTGGTATTTGTGGTGCATTCGGGTCCGGTCCTGGTGGTCCTCCAGGTCCTCCAGGTCCTCCTGGTCCTCCTGGTCCTCCTGATCCTCCTGGTCCTCCAGGAGGCCCTGCCCTTTTAAGGACCTGTCTAAGGACGTTCTGAATATGTTGTGGTGCGCTTTGGGTGGTTGCGGATGGTTGGTTGGTTATGGCTGTGGCCGTAGTGGTTTGGGTGGACATGGTCTGTGAGATGCTGGGGATTCTAGCTCCTGCTGGGATGGCGTCGGTGGGTAGCCCTTGCAATGGAGTGAGGGTTCTGATGGGAAATACTGGTGCTTTTTCTTCCACTGGGGTGATCTTGATCTTGTTGAAGGCGTCGTCGATTTCCTTAACCGCTTCGTCTGACTCAGTATCCGAGACAACTTCCGGTTCTTCTAGCTCTTCGTCAAGGAGCTCGTCAGCTTCTGACCCCTCTGTGTCGTACTCGTGTAGCTGTGGGACGGCCACTCCTACGGTGTATCGTCCCTTGTCCCAATGGACTTCCTTCCACCTATCGTCGTGAATGCACACCAGCTTTGGGTTGGTTGGTGCTTTGCCTCGTGGTGTAACGATGATCTGTATATCCCGATCTGTGGGATTCGCTGGGTGTTCTTTGGAAATGTATCGAACTCTGTGGTTCCTTCTACCTGCGACGGCGTCTACCCAATCGATGGTCGTAGTCTGCAGTGTCCCTTCTGAACTGCTAGCCGTATTGAAAAACAAGTTGAGTCTAATGTCACCGCCAAGGGTTTGACAGCAACAATAGACACGCTGAGTCGATGAGCTAGGACTCGAAGTGTCCTTAGAAGACTTATCGAGATGAAGTCGACCTGCAAGTCGATGTCGATGTCGGGTTACCGCTTGCTGAGCTCCAACTCAGTAGCCACCCAAGAAGAAGTAGGACACTGCTAAGATTGAGACAGGAGACTCAACTTGCCTCTACCAGGCGTAATGAGTCCCTTATTTATAGTACATAGTACTTGAGGGCAGGCCTAGAGCCTGAAGGGGCAGTGCTACCTATTTTTACTTGAAACACGGCGAGAACAATAACGACCAGTAGCAAAGGTCGCTCAAGAGAATCACAAGCTGATCGACATGAAACGGGGCACGAGACTGAAACAGGGTACGAACTCTATACTTGGCCGGTTCCGCAACTTACAGGGGCGCGATGGTGTTGAACCATCACCCCAGGCCGGTTACACTCTCTGTCTACATGGATGACATCGCCGTACATACCGCCAAACGACCACATGAGACGGAAGAGCAACACACGGCCAGGCATCGAGAATACGTTCACCGAATGCTAGACAAGCTGGAGAAAAACGATCTCTATCTAAAACCGGAAAAATGCCAATTCGAGAAAGAGGAAATCGAATACCTGGGGGTTATTGTGGGGAAAGGCCACCTCAGGATGAGCCCCAAAAAGCTGCAAGGAATTGCCAACTGGTCCCCACCAAAGAATCCAACGGGTGTCAGGAGCTTCTTGGGGTTCACCGGATACTATCGCTACTTCGTCCCAAACTACTCAAAAATCGCACGGCCTCTGCTGGAGCTGACAAAGAAAACCACACCCTGGCATTGGGGAGAGGCACAAATGAGAGCATTCGAAGAGCTGAAAACAAGAATGTGCGGCAGCCCAGTGCTAATCCAACCAGATGTTGAAAAACAATTTACACTTCATGTTGATGCATCGGCATATGGCGTGGGCGCCATACTCTCACAGGAGGGACAGCACAACAACCTTACACCAACACTGGCCCAACGACACAAGCCAATCCTACACCCAGTGGCATACTACTCGGCAACGTTCACGCCTACAGAACAAAACTACAACATTTACGAACGAGAACTGTTAGCCGTCATGAAGGCGTTGGCCCACTGGAGGCATTACTTAGGATGGACAAAAGTGCCTTTCGTGATCCGAACAGACCACGCCAACCTCCAGTACTGGAAGTCACCCAGGAATCTAAACCGACGAACCACACAATGGCATGCTGACCTCCAGGAATACGACTACATACTGGAATACATCCCAGGCAAAACGAACACCGCAGCAGATGCACTATCCAGACCACCGAATGCAGATCACAGCGAAAGTGACAACAAGGACATCACGATCATCCCGCCACATCGAATCCGAGCAGCACAAACAATCAATGGGAAAACCATCGTGCCAAACCTCAAGGAGCTCAGAAGAGCCATTGTCAGAGACGCCCACGACACACCCACGGCCGGCCACCCAGGAAGAGATGAAACCCTGAGGAAGGTCCAAGAGCGATACTGGTGGCCAAAGATGAAGGAATGGATTGCAGACTATGTTAGGGGATGTGCAACATGTCAACAGGCGAAAATACTGACACATCGCCCATGCGTCCCGCTTTATCGAATCCCCTCAGAACCGGGCACCCTACCATTCCAAACCATATCCATGGACTTGATCACTGGACTACCACCGAAACGAGGACTAGATGCGATCCTCACCATCGTCGACCACGGATGCTCTCGGGCAGCCCTATTCCTCCCCTGTTCAACCAACATCACGGGCCCGGGAATTGCCCAACTATATCTTGATCACATCTACCCTTGGTATGGCCTACCAAGAAAAATTATCAGCGACAGGAACCCACGATTCACATCGAGTTTTGGAAAAGCCCTCACCAAGAGACTAGGGATACAGCAAAACCTATCCACAGCCGCGCACCCCCAAACGGACGGCCTCTCAGAACGAAAGAACCAATGGGTGAAACAATACCTATGGCTGGTGACAAGCGGCCAACCAGACGATTGGACAGAATGGGTGGCAGTCGCGACCGCAGTGCATAACAACCGAAGAAACAATACCACGGGATTATCTCCCAATCAAATTTTGATCGGGTACGAGCCAACGTTAGGGCCCGGAGATTTGGGAGTCCAGACCAACAATGAGGCGGCAGAACAAAGGATGCGAACAATGGAAGAAGCACGAGAGAAGGCCATTGAAGCAATCAACAGAAAGGCGGCCGAAACGCCATTGAGTCGATACAGGGTCGGAGACCAAGTGTGGTTAGAAGGAACCCACTTGAAACTCCCACATCAAGGGTCCAAACTAAACCCAAAACGATATGGCCCTTTCAAGATACTTAAAGAAGTATCCCCGGTCGCCTTCCTCCTGCAACTCCCCGCATCATGGTTGATCCACCCGGTGTTTCATGCCTCCCTTCTTACCCCATATAGGGAGATGGACGCACACGGGCCCAATTATGCCCAACCCCCTCCTGACATGATCAATGATGAAGAACATTACGAGGTGGAACAAATTCGGAATCACCGCTATCAAGGGCAGTCGAAGAGGCTCCAGTATCTCATAAAGTGGCGGGGCTACCCTGAAAGTGACAACACCTGGGAACCAGCTGACCAGGTGCATGCCCCGGATCTCCTTCAGGAGTATCACAAGCGCCGGCCCTTGAACAACATAAAAGGGAAGCAGAAACCCCCGGCAAAAGTATCAGCTCGACTTTCCACCTTCCATCCCATCATTTCCTCTACATCTCCATGTCTTCACCAGTCCCGGTCCCCGTCCCTGCACCAACTACGCGTGTCGTGGCCAAGGAGGCTCTCCAACCTCCCTCCACAGAAGCCGCCTCCAGTCACACCATTACCACCCCCGCCTCCAACACCATCCGTCTCCCAGGCGCGTTCCCCAACCTGGAGACCAACGCCTTCTGGGAAGGCCCCTCTCCCCCGGCACCGTCCGATCTGTCCTGGACAGATACGAGAACCTCAGCCCGGTCCAGCTCCGCCAGCTGGCATCGGGTCTCGCCTCCACGCTCCAGCAGCATGAAACATTGTTTCAGGACGAGGCACGATGCCTCAAGCGCCAGTTCGAGGAGATCAACCAAGACAACCGCGAGCTCAAAGCGCAGATCCAGCAAATCGATGGGGAGCCCCTTTTGTGCCCTGATGGGTACGTCGAAAATGAGGGGAGGCTCCCCAACTTCACCATTACCACCTCCGACGGCGAGAGACCCGCCGTATTCATCAAACAGTTGGACGACGGACGAGTGGCCGGACTGGCAGCCAATGCTACGGGCGACCACGACGCCCAATCATCGAACTATACACGCGCCCCGACTTCGACGACTACCCCCTCTCCCCGCTCCCTCCATGGTTCCGTGCCCGCTGTGGGGGACCAAATCGACTACCACCCACTCCGGAGGCGGTCATCACCCTGGACGACTGGAACCTCCTCGCCGAGGTTCGCGTTATCGCGTCCTGGACCGCGAGACCGACATCTTGCGTGCCGAGCTGCGCCTGGCTCAGGCGAATCTGGCAGCATCTGAGGCTGCAAAGCAAGCGTGCGAGGACCGGCTCATCGCAGCAAGAGCTGCAAAGAAGATCCCCTTGGTGGGAGTCGAGCGGCCACAATTGGCAAGACGATCGGCGTGGAGGAAGACAGGATGAGGGCATCCTGTCTAGCGAAGGGGTGGTGTAACCGGCCTGGGGTGATGGTTCAACACCATCGCGCCCCTGTAAGTTGCGGAACCGGCCACATAGAGAGTTCGTGCCCCGTTTCATGTCTGTGCCCCGTTTCATGTACATCAGCTTGTGATTTCTTGCGTGGCTTGTGCCATTGGCTGTTATTGTTCTGGTTTTAAAATAGGTAGCACTGCCCCCTTCAGGCCTTAGGCCTGCCCTCAAGTACTATGTACTATAAATAGGGGACTCATTACGCCTGGTAGAGGCAAGTTGAGTCTCTTGTCTCAATACTAGCAGTGTTCTACTTCATTGCGGGTGGCTACTGAGTAGGAGCTCAGCAAGCGGTAACCCGGTATCGACATCGACTTGCAGGTCGACTTCCATTCTATCAGTCTTCTAGGCCACTGCGAGGTCTAGCTTGTCGACTTAGTGTGTCTATTGTTGCTGTCAAACCCTTGGCGGTGACAGCGATGATATTAAAGGGACGCATCTGGGGATCTCCTGGTATGCGATATAGCAGAGTCTTTCTCTTTGTCATCCGGATTTTGTGTTGTTGGCACTGAGCACATCCCGCGACATATCTGTCCACCCACGTATTCAATCCCAGCCACCAGTAGCGCTGGCTGACAAGGGTGGTGGTGTTGTCTCGACCCAGATGTCCTGCTGTGGGTGAGTTGTAGAATTGGGACAGTATATTGCATCTTAGCTGTAGTCCCGTTGGTACTGCCAATCTCCATCCTCGCACATAGCCTTCAGGAATCTTTCGCACATCTTGTAAGTCGCACCACAGCTCCATTTCTGCTTGTTGCTTTCATTGAGCTTCTTTGACTCATCATTCGAGAGGGTCTTCTTGCATTGGTGCTGTGGCAATGAACATGGGTGGAGGAAGGAGGGTTAGATCTGCATTGTCTTCAGCGCCATGATCAACTCCTGGCGGTCTAGATAGCATATCAGGAGCAGTGTGGATCTTTCCTGGCACGTGTTTGATGACTAGATTATAGTCTTGAAGTTCTGCGAACCATCTAGCCATGCGTCAGTTAACCTTTCGAGGGGTTTTCCAGTATGTCAGGTTGGCGTGATCGGTGAGAATGGTAACAGGTATTTCCGTGGCTGCTACATGAGGGCGGAAGCATTTGAGGGCTTTCAAGACTCCCAGGAATTCTCTTTCATAGATGTCGTAGTTGCACTCTGTTGGAGTGAAGGTGTTAGAGTAGTATGTGATGGGACATAGCATGGGTTTCTGGGTGCGTGGGTTGATTTCTCCCTCCTGTGAGAGTACGGCGCCCATGCCGTATGCGGAGGCATCTGTGGCAAGAAAGAATGCTTTTGAATAGTCGGGTTGGCGGAGAATGGGCTTGCTGCACATCAGTGTTTTCAAGCGTTCAAGGGCGTCTTTGGATCCGCAATCCCATTTAAACAGGGTGTCTTTCCGCATCAGTTGGATCAGGGGGCATGCTATAAGAGAATAGTTGGGGATGAAATATCGATAAAACCCCATGAACCCTAGGAATGCACGGACATCTTTGACGGTTTGTGGTTGAGGCCAGTCAGCAATGCCTCGTACTTTTGCAGGGTCCATTTGAACAGTGCCGTCTTCCAGGATAACTCCTAAGAATTCCACCTTTTGTTGCTCGAAGATGCATTTTTCTGGTTTGAGGTACAAGTCGTATTGCTTCAGTTTGTCCAAGACTTTGTGGGTGCACTCTTCGTGGAATTTGGGGTCGTCTTTTGTGGTGATAAGGAGATCGTCCATGTAGATGATGAGCCATCCTTGCGCCATTTCTTCTGCGAAGATCATGTTCATCATGGTTTGGAAGGTTGCTGGGGAGTTTGTCAGCCCAAAGAACATTACGGTTGGTTCAAATAATCCCTGATTAGTGATGAACGCAGCCTTCCATTCGTCCCCTTCTTTGATGTGGACGTTGTTGTATCCCCATCGGATGTCAAACTTTGTGAAGAGTTTTGCTCCCTGGACCTTCGCTATCAATTCTGGAATTAGTGGGAGAGGGTAGCGGTTGCGAATAGTCCACTCATTTAGGCAACGATAATCTTGTACCAGGTGTAACTTTCCATCCTTTTTTTTGATGAAGAAGAAGGGTGCTGCGTAGGGGCTCTTCGAGGGGCGTATATAGCCTTTCTTCTGTTGCTCTTTGACAAATTCTAAGAGCGCTTTCTGTTCCTCTTGCGTGAGTTGGTACACTTTGCCTGGTATCGAAGATGGTGCTTCTGGTTTTAATTCGATTGCGTGGTCCCAAATATGCGGTTCAGGGAATCGTTGGGCGGCCTCTTTGCTGAAAACGTGAGCATGTTTCTGGTACTTAGTTGGAATTTTGCCGCTTCCTTTGTGAGATCCCGCTTCCTCAGCGAGTTTCAATGCTAGCGTTTGTCCTTTTCCTTTTGCCGTGGGGATAACGAGCTTGGCCATGTGAATGGATCCTTGTATGCTTTGGATTCGTCTCAAAGGGGTTTTGCGACCTCGTGGGGTGGTTCTGCATCTTCCTATTCGCACTTGGGTTGCCAATTTGGTTTGTAGAATGAGGGGTAGTTGTTCACTTTCGAGCCACCCCCTGGCCCAATCTATTCTTGGTTGCGTGATGGCAAACCATGGGTATCCCAGGATGACCTTTTGGTCTCCTAGATCAGTAAGGAAGAATCGTAACCACGTCCGTTGACTTCCCATCTGCATCTCTAGATCCGTGTAGTTCTCAATGTCTCCGTTCTTATTTCTTGTCCCATCTACATTATAGACTGGTCTGGGTCTTTCCAGTCGTTTGATGGGGAGTCACATTTCTTTCGTGTACTGCAAACTGATGAAGTTTTCGGTTGCTCCCGAATCTAGGAGCACTATTGTTTCAGCCCTCTTCTTGGATAGATGGATGAATAAATGTAGCTGCATAGATTTTCATATAGAGAGATACATCCTATCTGATCCAGTCTTCCTAATCCAGGCCGCACGGATTAGGCCTCCGAAAAATTTCCTTCCTTCACTCTGAGCCAATTCATCAGTTCCTCCTGGTCTTCCGACAAGAGTGTCTCGAGCTGTTGGTGGAGGTGATCCACTTTCGAAATGTTGGACTCGGTTTCGTTGTCTTCAGGTGTCCAGTCGATGAGCTGGGCGGTGCGTGTATTCACGCGGTGCTGTTTAGTGGGGCAGGTGCGAGTGAAGTGTCCTTGTTGTCCACAAGTGAAACACGCACCCTGAGCCCCTCTTTGGGCTCTGTGATCATCCATTCTTACAACATTTCCCCTGGATTGTCCTCCTCCTCGTCCTCGCCAATTTCCTCGAGGTGCTCTGGTTCGGTCTACGTCCATGGGCACTGGTTGATTGTTCCATGCTCTAGGCGCTGTGGTGGAATTGTAGGGGGTTTGCCCAAATCCTTGTCGCAGCAGTCGAGGATTCTGTGGTTGTTGAGTATGGTATTGCCAGTTATTTTGGAATGGGGGGCATCTTGTGTTGTTGTTGCTGGGGCACGTGTACAGAGTGTCGATGATTCGCTGCGATGTGGTTACATTGATGGCTTTGGCTTTCATTTGATCATAGGTGTTGATGGTCGTATCTTCCAATACCTTTTGTCCAATGCTACGCGGCAGTCCCTGCAGGAACAGTTGCATTGTATTCTGATCCATTGGGTTGTAGCCAGCTTCGTGCACTATGCTCTCGAATGTAGAGATGTACTCATCTATTTCTGGCCATCTCATTTTCAGCTCCTGTAGTCTGATGCGTGCTTTCTGCGCCTTTTGCGAGTCAAGAAAGCGATTTTCAAAATTCTGTACGAATGTCGTCCATACTGCGTGCGCATTGTCTGCTGGTTGGAGTGTTCCCAGCCAATCTAGTTGCTGCTCTGTCCATCAGTTGACTTCCACTCCCTTGATGCAAGTGAGGGCTATAGCCACTCATTTGATGAACGAGGCTAGGGACAGAACATTGTGGTTAACAAGGAAATATGCTCAGAGTTCTCGTAGGAAACTCTCAGCTTTGGTTCGATCTCCCTCGAAGATCATTGGTAGGGCTCCCATTGGTTTATCGTCTGCTTGGATGGGTTGTTGTGGTTGCCCGCCTCCTGGTGCGCCTCCACCTCCACCTCCACCTCCTGGTGGTCCGCCTCCTGGAGGGCCTCCGCCTCTGCTTGGTCCTCCACTCCCACCTCCCGTGGGTGGTCCAGTTCTTCCCCCTGCTTGGGTTGTAGTTACTGCAGTTGCTGCGGTCGACATAGTGGCGATAGTGGTTGGTTCGGCTGTGAGTGATAAGTCTGCGAGGGCAGTGATGGCTATTGACAGATTGATAGGTGAATTCCGGATTTGTTGGTCGAGAGGGCTTTCTTCTTCTTCGCTGTCAGAGCCTTCGCTCCAATTAATGATAGTGGGGGCCTCTTCGTACGTGTTCACTGCGGCTCCTTCGTGTCGCCCGTTGTACTGGTCAATATGCCGTGCTCTTTGGTCAAGAAATGGGGACTCTCCTTCGTTTCCCCAATTGAGAGTGTACCAATGTCTGTTATGCAGATGAACTGCTCTGATCTGCGTTCCTCCTACTCAGATCGTGTATGTGTGGAATGGGAAGGTCTGGTCTTCCCAGTAGACTGCAGTGTTTTGCAGTGCTCGTCCCCTATCAATGGGAAGCTGAACGTATTGTCTCTCTCCAGGGGCCGTGGTAATGAAGAAGTCGAGTCTAATGTCACCAGTAAGAGCAGTGACACTTAGACGTCATCAGTATCCCTAATCCTAGTGGGAGCGTCAGATGACTCAGCAGATGCGTCCACTACTAGCGGTGGAAAATAGCTTTCGTCGCTCCTTAACGATTCGTTGATAGTGCTAGAACTGGAGTCAATGTTCGGAGTACCAGCAACACGCGGTACACAGAGAAGGAAGCACAGGAAACCCAGGAAGGCAAAACAAGCCATGGCTTTCCTAGAGACAATAGCACGGAAGTCACTACTCTTGTTGAGACAAGGAGACTTGACTTAGAGTCTCATCTCTGCACACGCACGCGTACAAGTACTACTGGTACATGCTAACTACTACTGCTTACTCAACCGTGTTCCGGTCATCTGGCTAACTAAGATGCTGACTGAGGGGTGACAAAGCCCACTATCATATGCTGACTACAAGTCCGACCTGTATCACCAACCCCAGGCCCAGACAGGCCTACCACACCTGGGGGTCAAACGCACCTTTCACATGCCATCAGCGGTTCTCTTGTCCCCATGCAAGCCACTCTGTGACAGAGATGCAGTGGTAATTGTGAGTGTAACACATAATGAGGCAGCCTCATGTTGGGGCACATGGAAATGTAAGTCGAGATGTGATGGCACGTTCATGTGCCAGCACAGTTAGCAAGGTAACACTGATGGCCAAATGAAACAACTCATATAGTAAATGAAGTAATGTCTGTAATCGATTGAAAAAGTATAGAATGATATAGTACTCATCTCATAACTTGTCTCGGGTGCACGTGCCTCAGCCACCCCCTATCTCACCCCCTATTTCCGGCAGCACTGGCAGTCATTGCCTAATAACATGATGATGTGCAGCTGAGGAGGGTGTTTCACACAGAGAGAACTCTGTAGGAGATGAGATGTCTTGCTCACTCCCAAGGGTGTATTTATAGTCCCTATGGTCTACATATGTCCATAAACCCTTAAGGGGTGAGTACAGGCATCCACTATATCGCATAATTACAATATTCTACATATGGACAAGTCCAAAGAGTCTGCACATACCCTGAGCCCTCAGAAGGGGTACGCATAAGTATAGAACCATACTAAAAGGTCCGTATGTGATTGTAACTAACTGATCATAAAGACAGTAGGTAAAGTGTCAATCTGAAACAGTTTGATCATACAATAATCGAGTCAGATAACAAAAGAGAGTTCTTAGATTGGCCATAAGGGCGTAATCACATTGTTCTAGGGTATCATATGTATGTAGGTGTCCATGCAGTCCATGTGCCAACATGTGCTCACTAAGTCCATAATTGTCCTGGAGCATTAAGTGCCCTTTGTAATGTCCGGGCCAGTTCTACCAAACCCCTGAACGTGAGACTGTCCAGTCCGGGCATAGCCGCACAGATGTTCCATCTCAACATAACACTACACTGTTTTATCATTCTAATTGACCCTAGTTATCTTCTCAAATATATTATATAATGTACTGTAGATACAGATACAAACAATGAACTTGCCCACTTGTTCGGACAGGCCCAATGCGTCCGGCTGTGCTTGTGGCAGGCGGAGTCCAAAACAGTCACGCGTCACACGCGTGACTGTACGAAGGGGGGTGTACGATGGTGGGGGTCAGGATAGTATGCCGCACCACCGCCCGCAAACCAACTCGGTAACACCAAAATGCATGGATTACGACAGGTTATGGGTTACCACAACTATGGGTTAAGACAGCTTCAACTGTACCATTGTTTAGCAAAGTATGGCAAGTATATTTCTTTGGATCAAACTGAAAATTGCTCACAAAATGTGTCATAGCTCAATGGCACGGCACTACCCTCGCTTGCTCTTGAGGATTTCCAAGAAGTAGAGAACCAGAAACTAAGCGGATCCGGGCGTATTAAGGCGGAAGAAGCGATTGCTGGAGCTCTAGGATCCATTTATATCGGTCAGTTGCCTACTAAGGTGTCTAGATCTAACTGAAATCGTTATCTATAGCTGGGGTCGATACTGTAAGTTAACAGACAAGTAACAGTCCAAACTGAAGGCGTATGGGAACCTTAACCCCGTTTTTTAGACCGCTTCGGTCACGAAATCATTTATCGTGGCGATGCTACTTTACCCTGACATACAGAAGAAGGCACAGGACGAGCTCGATTCTGTCGTAGGGTGAGACCGACCTCCAACTTTCGAGGATCGTGCAAGGTTGCCATTCATTGATGCTGTGTCCAAGGAAGTTCTCAGATGGCGTCCTGTCGCCCCTCTTGGTGTGTTTCCTCAACGGCTCCCCATGCGAGGCATCTGAACAAGATCGCATGTATAATGTCTCACTAGCTGGTGTCCCACATGCAGCCACGAAAGATGACGTTTATGCCGGATTTTTCACACCGAAAGGTGAGTCCCTTTCCTGAACCAATCGGCTTGACCTTGGCCTACGTACATGTTCCCAGGTGCAATGGTGGTTGTCAACACATGGTATGTGGTGTTCCCTACGAAACTGCACTGTCATAATATCTTCAATTGTTGCCAGGGCAATCCTTCATAACCCTACTTTCTATCCTGAGCCAGATATCTTCAAACCGGAGCGATTTCTGAGCCCGAACGGAAGCTTGCGCGACGATCCGATCCTGACGTCAGCATTTGGATTTGGAAAACGAATCTGCCCTGGAAGGCACTTGGTCGACGCAACGTTGCTTATCTCAGTCGCATCTCTGTTTTCGACCTTCAGTATCGAGAGAGCGAGAGACTGTGGAGATAAGCTTTCTGATTACACGTCCACATACACAGGTACTAGGGCTGTACACCGTGCCCGTGGTTTACGGGTGTACGGGTCCCGTATTGTACCCGTCCCGTTCGCCGATTGTTCCAGTGCTTATACGGTACGGGTACGGTACGGGTGTCGCCCGTCAAAACCCGTCCGTCGACGGTGGTTTACGGGCGTCGGACGTGCACTCGCCCAGCACCACCCAGCTCCTGTCCCACGCATTGCTGGCACCGCCCCAGCTGCCTCGACGCCACTCGTATGAAGGACGAGTGGCTCTGCGCAGACCATGTTGCCCGACGTCTTCGGCCTCGCGACGTCTTCACTCTCTACTGACACCCTTTCGCCTCGTCTTGCACGTGCGCTCGCCCAGCACCAGCTGCACCACCCAGGAACTGCACCACCACCACCACCATTCCCCCTCTAAGCCATGACTCGGGGCTGCGCACCACTACTTTGTCCATCCTTCCTGGCTCGCTCCAGCTCCTGTCCCATGCACTGCCGGCACCACCCCAGCCGCCTCGACGCCACTCATATGAAGGATGAGTGGCTCCACGCCGACCGTGTCGCCCGACATCTTCGGCCTTGCGTCATCTTCTGAAGACAAGATTGGGGGACTTGGTCTCAGGATTTCACAGCCCGTGCGCCCTCGCTTCTCATTTCTTGCTTTCATTTTCAGTCTCTACTGTGACTCCCTTTCCCTTCATGCCACCGCATCATCTAACGCGTCCACAATACTGCCCCACGTTCAAGTTCATACGATACGACCCTTTAGACACAGACTGAAATGTATATACAACTCAATGTCTTGTGAATGTAGTCCCATGGAGCGCGCCGTTGCCCCTTTCCCACCTTTTCTTGCATGCTCGCGTTTTGCCTCCTGATCGTTGCTGGATTGTTTGAACTGGACCCCCATGTGCTGAAACTTGATATGACTTTGCATCATGCAGGTGGGCACGTCCTCTTTCATATTCCAAGCGTCACAAGCTCATTTAGCCGCGCCGCCCGCAGGCACAGGTCTGCCTACTATAATATGATATGGTTGTCGGCACTTTGTCGGCACTTTCGTATCTCCGGCTGCATGGCACAATGTAAGGTACCTCGCTCTGACCAGAATGGACCAGATGCTGATCCATCAGGTCAGGTCAGCCACACGCTTGCCAAATTCGTCATTTCCCTTCAACACGCCCCACGCCCCCTCTCACCCACGCCCCTCTCTCACCACCCCCACGCCTCATCCACCACCTCCCCCGCCCACTGGCACAAAATACCAGCAAGCGAATTATATCATCCCCTGCCCTCAAGTCGTCCTTTCCCTCTTCAAGCCCTTGCCCTGCCTCTTACCTCTCCCCGGCACAAGACACCTGCGAGCCAATCGCATCATCTCCCACCGTCATAGCCTCTTTCCGCCGTGCCAGCTTGAAAGCAGAGACTATCAGGACTCTTATGCTAGTCAAAAGATTTTGCAGCTGGAGCGGGAGCATGCAAACACCAAGCTAAAGTGTTAAAATTGTATACTTAATATTTAATACATGACCCATAACCCGTAATACGGCCGTACAATTACCCGTACCATCCCGTCTGAGTTTGAGGCAACCTAATGTACGGTACGGGGTTGTGAACAACCCTAACAGGTACCCCAATAAGGTGATTAATCGATTCATTCTTGGGGGATGCTCGGAGGGGTTGACAGCCTGAGTCCTTCTGGCTATCCGAAGACGGTCCCATGTTCTTTTATCCCAACAGACCAAATGGCAGAAGATCTTATTCTTGGTAATGCCACGGCGCGTTGATCGACCTTCTTCCTCTTAAATATCCTACTGCATCCCGCCTGCTGCGGATTTTGTATTTATCTATAGGCAGCTTGCAGTATAACACTGGCACCTATTACCCCACTCGTGTTGGCGCGCCGCTGCTAATGGGTGCACACCTAATGCATGACCGGCTTTAAGAGACGGACGGATGCGGACGAGCCTTGCTGACGTAGACGGTTTGTCGTAAACTCCAGCCCGTCAGGATCCTGCCCTCGATTTCTTCGCTGTTCTGTTATTCCTTGTCGCTATTAGCGCTATTCGCGACCATCGAAGGCGAGGAGGACTACCTTACCCAGCTGGTCCACCACCCTTACCAACCATCGGCAATCTTCTCGATATTCCCTTAGAGTTTTCCTGGCTTGCGTACACTCGGTTTTCGAAACATATGGTCCCACTCTTTCTTTAGTAGAAGTCCCTCACTGACAACTGACAGGAACGATAGGGGAATGTCTTGTCTTTCCGCGTTTTATTGCAGGTTATCGTCGTATTGAATACTGCCGAAGCCGCCAAGGATCTCCTTGAAAATCGTAGAGATATTTATCCCGATCGACCTCCGGTTCCCGATCTGCGAAATATGCGTGCTTGGAGCTTTCGTGCCGGGTTTCTTCAGTCGACGTCATTCAGGGATGGGATGGGAGTGGGTTTTGCCCTTTGCAAGAAGCGACGACCGTTGGCGTCTTGGACAACGCAGGCTGGTTGATCGTGGCCTTCGCCTAGGCTCTATAACCTCATATCACCCGATGGTACGGGCGAATTCATCCCTCTCTCGGCTACTAGCAAATCCGGACCAGTGGGTGACCCACTTCGAGCTATCAGTAGAGCTTCGCTCCGTTCCTGATTTGATTTGACATGTGTCAAGCCAACGCTGCCAAAACGATGGCCAAGTTTGGGGAAGATCGGATTCTTCCAGGCGCTTTGCTTGTCAATCACATTGCTCTCCGTACGCAACCTCATAACTTTTTGCACGATATGATCCACATCCCCGAATGGCTACCGTGGTTTAGCTACAAGCCACTAGCGCGCTATTGGCCATGAGCTGGGGAATCAGGTCCTATATCCACCGATTCACTTTTTAAAGGAAAGTATTGTAAGTACTATATTTATTTGGATATACAAGATCTAGTAATTGCGCCCGATAAATGTCACAGCTCAATGGCAAGGCACGACTTTCGCTGGCTCTCGAGAATTTCCGAGAGATGGAGAACCTCAAACTAAGTGCATCTGAACGTGATAAGGCAGAGGATGTCAATATAATCAGCACAGATGAAGCGTGCGATGACGCCCCTCTGTTTCTGGAGAATGAACTTGACACCCTTGACGTCCTGTCATACGAGATCTGTGCGGTCACTGAGACCATCCCAGATGATGCCGCTTACTTACGGCGGCGAGCATCACGACTTGATAGGGTATACGGATGCAGACGGCGCAATTCTTCCTCAAGTATGGGTCAAACTACCCCAAGCTCAGAAGATATCGTAAGCTCATCTCCCTGTTCGTGTGATGACTTCAATTGCTTCCCATTGGTCTAATGTATGTGGGGTTGCTAGGCAAAAGCTGGATTTATCCTTGGCCTTCTATCTGGAACTTGTTCTAACAGGTCTATTACCAATTGTCCTGTCTGGTCATTTTCTGTACCATAAATTAAGACCACCACCTACAGGGATTCCCAACCAAAATACGAGCCATCAATTGTCCTGGCATAGTTAGGTCTCTTAAATAATCCTGGATCCACTACATGTCCTTTGGATGGCCAGCAAGCAGCTCAAAACGGTAAGCGATGAGCCAGTTCTTGTTATACTATTAGTCGGGGTATTCATCGCATCAAGGACAGGAAGCGAAATCTGTATGCTGCGGTCAGTGAGGACGTCTCCGGATGGATACCGGATGGCACTTAGAGATGTCTCCCATTGCTTCTGAGTACCAACCATGGAACAGTGCATTTCTCCCCTGCTCTGCTCACCACTGCAAGGCCAGCATTTCTGCTGCATCCAAAGGAGCTTGCTGAGGGAGGCATTCGGAGTGCTCCCGACGTCATCTTGAAACCCAATTATCGGCCATGGCACAACACCTTGCCACCACCTCGACGGGCTATTTCTTTCCCTTTTACTGAAAGGCCTTGCGCTCGCCTTACTATGATAGGATTCACAAATTCAGCGATCCGGCAACAACTATACAAGTGCCAGATGCAATCGCTACCCCATCAGCTATCCAAGCACCAACCGCACCAGCCCCAGCGCCCCCTGCGCCCCCTGCACCGCCAACCGCGCTCGTACCAGCACCGGTCGCGGCACCACTAGCACCACCATCAGCACAGTCAAGTCCGGATACTCAAACCGGACGATCTTATTCGACTCCCACTGTGGTGTCAAAAAGTAAACTAACTATTCGTTGTGCCGCCCTATGCTCCGAAGAAACCAGCCCCTGAACCCGAACAACTGCGCCACTCGAGCAGGACCTCAAAAGCCCTCAATCAAATTCAAACAGATCCTAAGCGGCGAGGGCACGTCTACGGGCATCAGCCTGACATCAAGCACTACCCAGTTCAGAGGTACGCATCCGGATTTCACGGGAGAGCTCGGAGACAGCTCCGACGAATTAGGTTTCGCTGATCATGCGTAACTGCGCTAATATCTTGTCCGTAGGTGAGGACAATACAGACGATCCGAAAATGCTGCAGGAAGTCCCAAATTGATCCGACTGGTCTTTTCCTCACCCCGTTGATCGTGGCCGTGTTTCTTCACGTGGGCTCAAAGTGTTTAGTACTGAACCTGAGCGATTTGCGTGAATACCGCACCAGCTCGGATCTCAGAATACTTAAAACGGGTGTTATTCGGTCCACAGAGGGTTCTAATAAGACTCCTCTCCCCATGGAATTGCCCCGGGGAAAATCTCCTTGCCATCCTTTGGACACCACTCCAACAGGTTGCGCATTTCTGGCGCACCTACGTGATAGCCGTGGGTTCGCATGTGGAAATTCCTCCCTGCGCGTTTTTGGACGAGGGGTGCATGACAGCCATACAGGTCCCCAGAGAACGGAGTAAATGCGTTGGCCAGCTGAGGGGAAAAAATAAAAATCAAGAGATGAGACACGGAACACGTGTAAGAAAAAAAAAAAAGGGGGGGGGGGGGGGGGGGGGGGGCATATAAAGGAGCTTACCTCGCCTGCTGCTGCCTCTCGCTCGTCTGCCTCGTTCCCGAGCGGAACACCCTCGTACGTGAATCGAAGTTTAGGCCAGCGCAGCGCGAGGCGGTGCAGTTGCTCGAAGCGACGGCGCTTGAAATTATGGCCGACGATGGTGATGCGCGTCGGATACGTGCCCGTGAGCTCGCGGAAGCGAGCGATGGAGAACAGTACGTTTTGGAACGAGTCGAGCGCGGCGTCTTCGGTCGTCACTCGCGTGAACATGTCCGCGGACGGGAGAAGACCCGTCGCGCGGGCGAAGCGTAGGTACGACTCGCCCTCGGACGTCGCGCTGAACGGAGAAGTGTAACCCCTAAAGAAGAAAAGAAGAAGAAGAAAGAAGGAAACCAAGGCCCATGAGATATGTTCTCGAATCGGATTGGAAAAAAACACGAGTGTCTCGGGAGGACGGACCCACTGAAGACGAGGAGGGCTCGAGAATCTTCGGTGGCGATTTGGGAACTGGGTTAGGGGGGAGGGGGGGGGGGGCGATGAGTGAGAAGAAAGGGCAGGATCTGGAAAGAAGAAGCATGCTCACTCACCCATGGGATATGTGTGCGCGGAGAACGGACGGACGTCTGCGTCCCTTTTGGTACGAAGCGAGTAACCACGAATCGTCCGCCTCCGCATCCTCCGAGCGCGCCCCAATCCAAATAGCGTGACCCGGTACGATGACGAGGTGATCAAGGCTCAACGAGGTGGAAGGCCGTGTCGGTAAGGCCTCTACGATGCTACGAAGAAGCGGGAGACGCTGGGTGCGGCCGTAAAGGAAGCGAAAGTTGAGCAGGAGGGAGAACGTTAGGAGGCCGATGACGAGAAGAGCGCCCAAGTTGGTCAGGCGTGCGGGGGCACGGAGGAGCTTGGAAAAGGAGCGTGGAGTGTGGTTGACGAGTCCCCGTCCCCGTCGTTGGAATGTGACTGGAGCGGGCAGCATCCTTAGCTTTACTCCGGCCTCGACACGGCCGTTCTTCGTGATGACGGACTCGGACGTCGCATCACTTTGGTAGTGGCCAAGCGCTCACCTGCACGCGCTCATATATATCGCCATCAACTCGAGCACGTGCGGACTCCAAGTTCTAGCTCATCATCGCATGTACAAAATGCTAGAAAGGGTCTCGCCGCTGTGCCAACAAGCCTCGCCTGTGCAATATGCTCTGCTTATAACCTGAACCCTGAAATCGCCCTAGGCTCGGCAAGATCGATGCCCCGGTCGTGCTTCGTGTCATTCCTCTGCTCCTTGGCATCATTGAATAATAAGAGGGGGCGTCGTGTCTTTCCATATGTTCAACTTATCAGATATAGTTGCTAAATGTTAGATAGATCGCCGGTCGATGTACTTGCGATTTCGTGCTCAAACTGCGAGGAGGTGATGTGCTAATACAAATGCTGGCCACACAAAGGTTGGGATCTTTTTAAGAGTTGGTGAAATTCGGCTTTCTCTTTTCTGCAAAGGCCGCCATACCTGCTTGCCAGCGTCAGTCAGAAAGGAAATCTCGGGGGCCCCAGAGGAGGATATCCCACACGCACCCTCCTTTTGATCCGCCGTCGCAAACGTCATGTGGAACAGCCGACGCTCGGTCGTCAGTCCCTCCGACAAACCCTGCTCGAACGCTACAACCCACACACATACACAGCAGACATAAATGAGTTTCGGAGAGAAAGAAGAAAGCTCAAGAATAACGCGTAAGCGTACGTACCAGCGTTGACGGCCTCCTTCTGCGCCTGCACCACAATGCGGCTCTTATCCGCAATCTCCCGCGCGAGCACAACGGCCTCGCGCACGACCTCCCCTTCGCCCTCTCCAACGACGCGGCTGGCCATGCCCCACGCGGCCGCCTCGCGCGCGCTCCACGTGCGCCCCGTAAGCGTGAGCTCCATCGCGCGCGACTTGCCCACCGCGCGCGCGAGCCGCTGCGAGCCGCCGCCGCCCGTGATCGTGCCGATTTTCACCTCCGGTTGTCCGAATTGCGCATTTGGCGCCGCGAGGAGGATGTCGGCCATCAGCGCGAGTTCGCAGCCGCCCCCGAGCTGCGCGATCGAACGAATAAATAAATAAAATAAAAAAACACCGGCGCACGTCAGCGCGCGGAAGAGGCCATGGGGTCGTAACTTACCGCGTAGCCGCTAACGGCGGCGATGATCGGCTTGCGGATCTTCGTGATTTCCTGCCAATTTTCTAAATACTTGTTCTGGTACACGTCCGCGACTGGACCACCCGTACGCGTACGCGTAAAAGTCCCTCAATGCGTCAACACGCAGGCTCTGCGATCATAAAACCCGGCACTTTTTTGTGCATGCACTCACATGATTTGTCCTTCATCTCCTTAATGTCGGCACCAGCTACAGTAGTGTTCAAGTCAACCCCCCCCCCAAAAAAAAAAAACGTAAGCGGCAGGTGGCGCGCAGAGCAGAGCCGCACCAGCAAAGGCCTTCTCGGAGCCTGTAATGACGATGGCACCGATCTCCTCGTCTGCGTCGATCAGGCGCATGGCCTCGTTCAGCTCGGCGAACAGCGCGCTGTTGAGAGCGTTGAGCGCCTTTGGGCGGTTGAGCGTCACGAGTGCGACGCCTGGCTCCGGGCGAGACGTGAGTATGTTCTCGTATTTCGCGCCAAAGGCGGACATGAATCGGGTGGGCGTAAAGCTCAAAGTGAACTTGTGTGGCGACGAGAAGATGGCACGGGTCGCGAGTTGACGACACAGAAAAGACATGGTGCGGGACGAGCATTTCTTAACAGAGTCCGAGAGCGCTTTAAGCCCCGTGCGGGGAAACGGAACGGCACGGCGTCCCGTCGGGCTCTAGCTAAGCGGAGCAATTGCTAATCACGAGACATTACACTGAAGAACAACTAGCGATTATTCCTGACAAGGGTCCATGTAATAACAACGACAAGTCCTAGGTACACACATCATACTATCCGGGAGGAGACAAGGAGAGGTAGTGTTCACCTCCAAAAGCCTAATTGTTTATGGAGGAAGAGAAAAGGTGGACGACAATAGTAGAACGGTTGCTGAAATAGATCTGTATTACCGAAGAGGTAATGGAGCAGTGAGTGGGGCCAACTCATAGCAGTTGGCGCCATCCGTTATCCTTGGCCTTCTTGACGAGCCTTTTCACTTCCTGCGAACGGGCACGTGTCGTGACCAGTAGAGTGTCAGGCATATCGACGATAACGAGGTCGTCTACGCCTAGGCACGCGACAAGCCGGCCGGAACCAGGAACGACGATGCCACCAGCGACTTGCTCAGTGAGAACTATCCGGGCGCATGAGCTCGTGTGGCAAGGACCACCAATACATGGTGAACGTACCCAGTCCGCTGTCGCCAAGAATACGGGGTTGGTTTGCTTCTGCAGGCAAAAGTTCGGCAATCGACGAAAAGTCCCCAACATCATCCCAACCTGTGGCGCAGCCACTGATTAGTCTGCGCAACGGTTGGGAGTACATACGCACCGAACGTCGCTGGCACGACAGCGACACGGCCCTCCAACGCTGCGGGCTCAGCCACAGCATGGTCAATAGCGATCTTTTCGAGGTTGGGCCACACCTCTTCAAGTACCTTGCTGCGTTGGGCCTCATCATCCCAGACTGCAGCAACTTTCGCTAGAGCTTCCTCAAGATCGGGTTTGTACTCCCTAAGCAATTCGAGCAAGAATGATGCCTTCGTAACGAACATTCCTGCATTCCAGCGGTATGAACCAGTAGCGATATACGCGGCAGCAGTACGCGCGTTGGGTTTTTCTTTGAAGCTCGATACAAGGCGTGCGTTTGGGGCCTCAGGGATGCCCAGCTTGTCACCCAGCCGCACATAACCGAAACCGGTGGACGGGTGCGAGGGTGCGATGCCAATGGTGACGAGGTAGCCCTTCTGTGCGACCTGAACAGCTTCGGTGACGGCGCTAAGGAAGGCGTCATCGCCCGAGATCATATGGTCAGCTGCAAATGAGCCAATGACGGCATCAGGGTCACGCTGGGCGAGGATTGCCGCAGCGAGTCCGATTGCGGCCATCGAATCTTTCGGGCCGGGTTCACAGAAGAGGTTGCGTGACAATAAATCAGGAAGCTGTTCGTGGATGCTTCTAACATGGGCGGGGCCAGCGACGACCGTGAGACGATCTGCGCCGGTAAGTGGCAGCAACCGATCCCAGGTTGCCTGAATCAAACTACGGCCTTGAAGGGTGACGTCGAGGAGGAACTTGGGGTGGTTCTCTCGCGACAGGGGCCATAGGCGCGTGCCAGCTCCTCCGGCAGGGATGACAACATAGAAGCCGGGAATTTCACGAAGAGGCCCAAAAGGATAAGAAGTCACGCAGTTGTCGCCCAGTGGCGATGCTATATGTGTAGACGGTGGGACAGCAAGTGAGGGAATTGAGTTCGAGTTGAGGAAAGGGGACTTTGCACGAAGCTGGGGAGAGCTAGGGGCTGGGGTGTTAGAGCCAGGAGTCCCTAGATGGGGGCTACGCATCTGCTACCAATCAGTTAGCATCATTTTTTTTTCGCGCCGTGACACGCGGAGGGGGCATACACACCGCGGCAACGATACCCTCCTTAACTTGACGCTCAAGACTGAAATTGGCCTGGCGCAACTCAGTACATTCCTGACGAAGCTCGGCAATCTCTGCGCGCTGGGGAAAAAGGTGTCAGGAAGGTCGTGAACACGCTTGGCGAGGCGTAGCACTGACGGATTTGAGAACGACTTCCATGATCTGGGAAAACATGGACTCGACATTAGAGTGACTGGCACCAGAGGGGGCGTGGGGAGTTAGCGGCGAAGCAGAAGGACGAAAGAAGGACATGATGGCGAAAGAGTGAGGCGAGGCGAGGAGAGAATGATACTTATTATAAGTTAGTGCGAGTGAACCCCCAACGTGTCTCGCCCTTTTGACGGCATCCGTGCGCGCTTGCTTGGCCGGTGCACGTGGGCCACACACACTCTCCTCTCCTCATTGTCAATTGGCGTCTAATTGATTGTTTTGATATCGATCCTCTGCTTCCTAGTCCATTCTTTCTTTGGTCAAGTGCGCTTTTCATACCACCCGGGCTTAGTGCAGCAGGTGGTTGAACTGCTTCCCGTATTGCGCAGAAGGAGCAAGATTTCGATCTACGATCACAAGGGCTGACGGGTTTATATCACACTGCGACATCATTTATGATTTGGCATCGTTTTAGCCTGCCCGATTAAACCAAATGGTCTCTCAGTGATCAAAAGTAGTTGTTCACCGCCGAGGCTGAGGGACCGCCTTCCTATAATCGGAGACTAATAAGGCCCCTTAACAGCACCTTAGCGTGACGTTCGGGATCTTCCAGGTCACTAGAGTGACAGGAATGTCCAAGGTGACATGCTCTAATCGCCTCTAATGGTAGCAATTTATTGAGCCCTTGTGCAGTAAATAGAGTCCGTGCTCTCAGATTACCCAACGTGCATGGCCTCACGCTAGTGTCCAGAAGTTAAGGGGCCCCTGGTATCCATGCGTTATTCAGGACTACCATTCACATCTGCGGCGTGGGTATGGTAGGCCCGAGGTCACCCCGGTCAATGTCAGGATGGCGTGCTTTGCGCTAGGTGGTTCCATTGGTTGGCACTCGGCATGTCTGGCGTACATTGAACCCATATACTGTACATACATCTGCTCAAGCCCAGCAGGCATCGTGCACGCGCACCTACGATAGTGGCTCTCGCACCGTCATCGTCCAAGGCACGGCTCATTTGTTACGGTCAGCTGGGCTACAACAATACAAAAAGGGCAAGTGTAGTTACGTGGAAGGGTATCAGCCTGAATGGATCCTGCAAACAAGCTATGGCTTCTCAGGTCGATGCCCTTTCAGATGCGTTGTCATGGATCCAAATATTAAATCAAACACAAACCCGGTGATCATCTTGCTCTCCTCAGCCCTGGTTACCCACAAATCATGATTAGGACCCATTTGATTGGTTGAGTGATGAATGTCGTCGGTGTGTGTTGGTTGGTTACCATATCAGAAGGATGGCCCGATCCAGGGCCAAAAAGGCGCTACCAGGGTTCGAACCTGGGTTAACGGAAGATTACACAAAGGTCAGAATCCGTTGTGATAGCCACTACACTATAGCGCCGTTATGAAATACATATTATGGTCATATAGAGGTGTAGAGTAATTTTCTCTTCTCTACCCAGCTGTCCAGCTGTCCGCCAGCGCCAGTTAGTTCTTACACGTCTTTTGCGCTTCGGATCTTGTTGACCGCCGAGCAAGCAGGAAATGGAGATGATTTTACCGGGCCGAGATGATGGATGATGTGGATGATGGCCCTTGACTGGAACGAAACGGGTCTGCACAGCGATCTATATTCTCCACAACTCCAATGACAACCAACCCATCCCATATCCTCATTGCACGCAACTCCCGTGGCCAGTCAAATACTTCTGCGCCTCTCAGCTCACCCACAGAGACCCATGCCGCAGCGGCGGGGATCTTCCGCTCCTCGGCTGGATCACCACCCTGGTTTTTCGAAGGAGTGGATACGGAGGATGCTGTCTCCGATGTCAGCATCAGCGACTCGCAGGAACCCATCGACGTCGATGAGCCGTTCACCAAAAGCTCAAAGTTCCCCGGGACCGTCAAAATCGTTGTCGAGAGCACGACATTCTGGTGCGTGTGATCGCTGCTCATCCAACTCATCACGTCCACACTGATGATCGGATCTTTTGTAGGGCACACAAGGAGGTCCTTTGGTTCGCCTCACCGTTCTTCCAGGCCGCTCTGAGCGGAAACTGGGCAGAGACTGGACGCCCGCTCTCCATGTCCTCTGTCATTACGATCTCTCAAACACCCATAGTCCCCGGGGACAAAGTACATCCTGATGCGCCTACGGCCATCACGTTTGCACCCATGGACCCTGACCTGGATCCCGACGAGCTCGATATTGACCTTTCAGAGACAAGCGAACCCGAGGTTATCGAGTCGTCCACGTCAACCGTTATTGTCTCTGAAGGGGACAACAAGCAGACCCATGGGCCTGGGGTCGAATCAGGTTTACCCTCCGAGGCCGAGGTCCGGAAGAAAGCCCATGAAGCTGCACGAATGGAGAGCTTGGAGAAGCTTCAGAGGGGTGCTAGTGGGAATGCCGGCGCGGGCTCAGTAGAATCACCCAACGACCCGGGCAAGAGCATCATCAAGCTCTCGTGGAAGCGCGGAAACGCACAGATATCCGCTAGGCGTCACCAAGTGACGAGCAATCCTGATGCCGTAATAGTCCTCAAAGAGGAGAAGGTGTGGTCCTTCGTAGCGTGTTTACAAACTTCACCTCATCCCTCATGGGTGTCTACAGGCGAGCACCTTTCACGATTTTCTCCGGTTCGTCTACCCTGGGTACGCCTCCCTTGCAATGAAGCAGAAGGGACACGCCGTATTGACCTGTGGCGCAGCATGGAGTGCACAATCACATGGAACAACGTGGAGGGCCTCATGAATATTGGAAACAAACTCTGCGTGCCCTCTCTTCAACGAATCTGCCTCAATTTTCTCCTTACACACGCAGCTGGTCGGCCGATAAAAGCGATGCGCATTGCAGAACTATTCGAAGAGGAAGAACTGTATCGCGAGGCCTCACGCTTCGTGCTCGACAATCCGGGCGGATGGCCGGAGCAGGAACTCAGCACGCTCAGTAGCGACACGCTACTGAAGCTTGAAAAGCGGTAAGTCCTTCTCCCTCTTTTCTTGTGCCGAATGCCCCCGGCCGCCATCTGCGTCCTGATCGCTTACTAACGACAATGGCACCCCGCAACAGGCGCACCTGGTTTCTCGAACGAGTGCTCAAGCTGGGCCTCGTCCAGATCGCCAAAGAATACGAATGCGTGCGTTAGTTTCCACTCACTGTTTTTTTTTCCCGTCCCGCGCGACGAGGAAAAAAAAACATTCAGGAACATGGAAACTTATCGAATTTGACTCACACGCGTGTGTGTCGTCCCACATATAGTGCCCGTCTTGCCCAGAACCGGCTACGTGCGCAAGAATGCTCGACGACAAGTGGCGGCAGGCCTACCACGCCGTCTTCCGCTTTGGTCCGTGCCAACCCTCGATGGTCTTCCGGTACCTCCGCACGCTCGAAGGCGTCAGCCCGCCCCTCGCGCTCTCGCACCTCACGTGCCAAACGACGGCCAAGGCCTTCATAGCCACGCGTAGGTCGTGTTCCTTTGGCAGTTGTTATGATGGGTGACTTTGAACGCCGACCATTCCACAGTGTTCGATCGCATGTTCTCGCTCGGCGTGCGTGGGAGCGGCACGGACACGGCCCCCTCGGCGCCCGCGTCGCGGCAGTCGCGGGCATGGCGAGCGCGACGCTCCCGCGACGTCATTTCCTGTATTGCTCGCTCAGGCCGGAGAACCCCGTGCCTTCGCGTGGGAAGCGACATCACCGTCGCGAGACTGCGTCTTGAAAAGACCGACAGTAGGCCTTTTCTTTCTTCTGGCTGTTCTCGGGCGTGGACTTCTCACTCACTCACACCCTCTCATGTCCGTTCGCCTGCCGTTGCATCGTTTCCGCCGATTCATATTTATTTATGTACGCATATCTTATTCGTTGGGCAGTAGGTGGGGTAGGGTTGGGCCACTGGCTGGTATCTGGCTGTGCAGGACTTACTTTTTTGTATTTTGGTTTCCAGGTCCTTCGTAGTCTGTTGACGGAAAGAGATTCAAATGAATATCAGGTTCCTTGAAGGGTCTTCCACCTGTTCAAATTGATGAAAGGTATCTTGGAATCCTTTGACAAGGGCCGAGTCGAGAAAACGTTTGTCTTCTGCATCTTCAGACATGGTGTGGCACACATAGTAAGAGCACGAATAGAGAACAGGTCAACAGGGTGCACTTGGATATATTTTTAAAATTTGAAACATCAACATTCCACGTACATATACACCTCTATCACAAGTACCCAGAAAACGTCAAGAGACCGGAGTCATAGGTTGATGTCCAAATACCTGCAAGTCAAATAACTGTAATAAGTAACGTCACGACTTGGGATGATCATGCGATGCACCCTCAGGTTCTTTTTTGTTTGTTGTTGCTTTTCTGTGTCAGCTTGACACAAAAAATGGATGGGATCGACAGAGTAAGCAGCAAGGTGCTGGGCTACGATGGCTACTACATGCCACATAGGCCACACCATCACCTGGGTTTACTGTGCAACACCTTCAGTTGCCCGTCGCCGCGGTAATCATAGCGAGCGCACTGGTATTGACCTAAGTGCAAAGTAGAACGCGAGCTAAGTCACCATAGTGTCACCATCCTGTGTCCTGACGGACTCCGAACCCTGCTATATTTTGTGATCATGCTGGATTATGGTGAACTAGCAAAACAGTGGAGACCTCTGGAAACCTAAACATCGAGCAATGGACGTGAGTGAATAGCAATGTTATGCAGTAAGTAGACAACGTGGACGTGGAGCGTGAAGAGAACGGAGAGGAGAGAAGAGCACTTACAATCATCGATCATGGATATCAATAGACCACCGTTGAACAACTACAGGATGGTCGGAGAGCTGGCACGCGGCGACAAATGATTCTATGGCTTGCTGCACAGAACCGTATGGTTGATACTCCTCCAAGAAAGTATACGCAGCTCAGGCAACACTTCTATAGCCCTTGCCCCGGCGAGCTCTTGCAGAGCAGGTGCGATGAGTGGTACGAGTTGCGTGGATACACACAAACTTTGAACAGCAATAAATGGACGGAAAAGCTCCAGCCATTGCGGGGGGGTCCATGTTCATAGCATTCGGTTGATCACGGGGACGATGGAGTTCGAGGCGCTCCACATGAGAGAGAAAAGGCGACAGCTCCTGGCACACCAATGCCATCGACGTGACCCCCTCACTACATCTAATTGTCAATCTGAAACCATCCGATAGTAAAAGACTGATCCAAATGAAAATATCAAAGTTCACCATGGGTCGAGTGGGTACCTTGGGCCTTTCGGCCCGACTAATGAATCTGTAGAGCTGCGGGATGTGAAAGACAGGGCCGCTGAATTTTATCAAGAAGGTCTGGAGTGCGGGAGCATCGATTCGAGCAATCAAGTCGTCCAAATACTCGCAAGCACCTCTGAAGCGGAAAAAAAATGAGAGTGGGGAGCACAGTGCGTGTAGACAGGGGTGGAATTCTTTGATTGGGGTGAGGTCTCAAAGAGTCGTATTCGATAAGCAAGTGTCGAAGACGGGGCAACGCAGCTAGGCAGGTGGCCATCGCCTCGGGTGAAATGTACCCGGTGATCGGTATTCCCCAAAGCTCGAGCGTGACAAGGTGACTGGCAGATAAAAAGTAATTTGGGTAATGCCGGAAATACAATTCTGTAAAAAACCAGAGTTCGTAGGGATGGCACAGATCTGCCCAAGAAGGCCTCGGGAAGGACCAGATTACCATTTGAACTAACACAAAGGTATGTCAGCGCTGGGAAATGGTTCCCGCATCGCAGTGGCGAATCTCTCCGCCAGGGAAAAAAACATATCAAATATATCTCGGCTACACGATCACGGTGTGCGAGTGCAGCAATGATGCTGTCATCTAAGCCTAAGCCCCGCATTGTGTATATGACAATGGGAAGGGGTGGCCAGATATTCAATGACTTCCTCACTGGTTTCGTGCGGGTGCACTCGAGGACCAGACGCAGGCGCAGGGGTGATGCAAAGATGGTGTGTCACCATCTTCGGCACACATGCACCAATGTTTGCCACCACGATCGGTTAGCTGGGTTGAGTTTTTGGTAGAGAAAGAACACTTCTAGGAGAACCTCGTTTGGGAGTATGTCGATTGACACATGGCCTACTAGTACAGCCCACCCGTTAGTGATCATCGATCATCGGCAGACGTTGACTTCGTTGCTCTTTACCGGACTCTCCCAGGTGGCCTCTGGGACACTCCTCCATTATCGAGCTTCAGGAGAGAGGTCTATCAGGATAGACAATCTGAGGATGCAAGGAAATAAATACTGGACAATGCTGTTGACTTGGAAGGCGACTAGCTTGGTGAAGCGCAGCGGGACAGGGCAGATAAGATAGCGCGAGTGGTAGAATCTCTCTTCGTCTCTCTATTGGAATATGTAGTAAAAACCTATTTAAGTACTGTAAAGAGTGTGCATCGGCGAGATAGCCAGAACAATATAAGACAATGATGATCCCTAAGTACTATTATTTGTATAGATAAAAGGAGTGGCATTGCACGTACAGTAGGGATTGTCTTGATCAACAACCGATCGCTACATTACCGTGACAATGACTTTGCTAGTTGCTCTGGCAATGGTGCTGGGCCCACTAGTAAGAATTGTACCATGATGTTACAGGACGAGGTGGCTTCCTTCACCCTCACAAGCGCCTTCGGGGCTAAACATGTCAAGCAGGAACAGACGCCCACCACATGTCCATTGGTCAGCGCGTCCAGACTGTGCGGTGCCTTGCTTGAACTCCGGATATCATCCAATGCTTCGTTTCGCATTGGTCATCGACCTCCTCGTCCTTTTGTTTGCATTGCGATATCAAAGTCGATTTTAATGTCAAAATGAATAACAAATATGCTGTGCAGAGAGTCCAAATATGACGAGAAAGGGTGGACACGACATCAATATAATAAGATTACCATCATGATAGACATAAAAAGGGTCATAAAGAATTCTTTCAACAGAGAGGAGAGCAGGAAACCGGGGAATCATAAAACCCATCAGCTGGTTTTCGCACCAGGACGACCGTGACGCCACTAAGCCATCATCATATCAATCTTTGGAGGAGCGAGATCTGATTTCCCCATGGCGACCGGTGGGCAGGACACGTAGAGTGGCGTGCGCGGTGGGGACGTGGGTGAGCCCTGCTTGGCGAGGTTCACTGGCGCATGCGCGGTGCGCGGTGGAAAGAGCAAGAGCTTGAGGAAGCCGGGAATTGTGTTGCACGGCTCTCCATTGTTGAGCGCCAACGCGAGCACCTCAGACTCGACGATGCTTGTGTTGATGGTCATCTTCGCATCCCCTTGGCAAGGGCGGCATGCCAGCTACCGGCTGCCAGCTCAGGCAGATACACGGGGTGGTATGGGCGTATCCGGTCGCGTCGCATCCACGCTAAGCTCAAGCCAAGCTCTCTCCCAGGCGTCCAGTGCCTTAAAGCGCTGTGGGATAGACATGTCAGAGACTAGAGGGTCATAGAGGCCATGGGAAGAGGTACGGCCAGAAGTCTACGTCGGTCGGTGCCATTGTGGGCTACTCGGAGCGAGACAGCTGTAGATAGAAGCTGTCGTCCTACGTTAGCGTCGCCGCTCTGTCGTCCTCGAGCACTGGCAAGTTTCCGGTTCTCCTTCGCGGCCAACCACGACTCGCTGTTGAGCCGGTTGCAGCCTTGTGTCCACCCCTCTTGTGCCAGAGTTGACTCTTGTTACAACCTGCTGGGTAGCCTCCGCTACAAATCTTTTGAGAGAGAGAAAGACGTTTTCTCGAGGTGGATTTTGAAGGGAGCCCTATTATTCCCAACATGTGACGCGGGCCAATCCCTCCTTGATAGGAATTTAGAATCGGCACTTTACTGTTGATAAGCACCACCCGCAGATACTTGTAGGGTGGCGAGGACGGTGTTCGGGGAACCATGGATATTGTGCTCGTGCATGCTAAACTCGGTGCCCTCGTGAATGGGGTTCCACCAAAAGGGACACGGTTCCTGTCTTCGCTGAGACAGACAGGATATTGGTCTCCATCGTGGATGGCGAGGTTGCCAATGAGTGGGTCGTACGAGGTTTCGATGAAATAGTCTGGTAACCTTCGCCCACAAGAAACGCCATTGGTAAAGTGCCCGCCTTCCTTTATCCTATCCTCGACGGCCCTCTCGCCTTGGCGGATCGTGACATGAGAACCGGTGGGCCTTTTGGTAAATCCGTGACCGTCGGAAGGGACCTTGCGACCCAACGCACCACGCCAAAGGCCTGCATATAAGTCATCCGGCGGTGTAACGTTGGTTTCGGATGGTGTCCAGCGTCTATCCAGTCGTACACTGGCACAAGGGCGATTGCGTGCAGGAGAGAAACAACAGTTCAGGGTGAGGGTGGTGTTGTCACCTTTCGCCTTGCCGAGTTCGCCTATCATGCCATACACGAACCAATCGGTGAGGCCGGCGACCCGCCCTCCTTGTACATGTGTGCCATGATCGTGCGGCCATGGCATCTCTACGTGTAAAGGGTTGCCGTTCCGTCGACCTTGAGGTGCGATAGAGTTGCCGCCATAAGTAAATGATGATGGAATCGCCCATCTAAGTGGAGGGGTTGTCGACAAGATGTGACATGGACTTCAACGGAGCCCTTCCGTGACCTTGCCACAGCCACCACCTTATTTTGAACGCATCATTGACACAAGACGATAGATTCGATCCTGATAATGGTCGGTTCAGTTCTCCTGGTTCTGGTTTGTTGCATCAGTTCCGAACTGAACTTCGGTAGCACTAGTCCTCCGTGGTCCTGTTTTTGATACGCCCAAACTACGCACCTCGAAATTGGACATCGAACATACAATCGAAAGCGGTCCCCGCCTGCATTTGACCCGTCAACGTCGGAATGATAAGGACAAGTCGAGGAAATATCACAATCAAGGGACAGACTTGCTCTCCAGCTCAGCCGCAGATAGCTATGCACTTCGGACCTCATATGTGATCGCATGGTATACTTTTTGCCCTCTGATAGTTGAGTCACATGCCTTCTTACCTGAGAGTGATGAGTGATGCTGACCAGAACGTGATGACCCAGTGGGAACCCCTCCAATTCATGTTAGTCTCCTTTGCTGACTATCCTTGATACACGCGCAGTACATCGTGGGCACAAATGAAAACATTCTTAGGTCTTCTCAGGCTGCCGCCATTAAGATGAAGGAGCAATCGTTCACCCATTTAGAGACGAACGTGGCCCTCGTGTGGAGTTTGCCGGACGAAGGCACGGAAATTAGCACGCAGGACACCTAGCTAGCGACCTGGAATCAATCACGTCGAATGTCGAATGGGGGGGAGAAGATGACTGTCGACTATCTGCAAAAATCCAATTGGGAATAATGAACGTTGAATAGGAGCAGGGGCATCGTCGTTATCGTTGTCCCTGGGTACCCGTCACAGCACAGTGTATGGAGAGGGTGGGAAAATGATAAGAGACCGAAAATCCAAAGGCTATGCGTGGCAGAGCCCAGGACAAAGAACACGCACGTTCCTAGCCAATAGAACGAAAACGAAATGTTGAAACGGGCGGGGGAGCCCCCAGATGACAGCGTTGTATCGTACTGGTGTTGCGCCCACTGATAATTTAACCATCTTGTCTTGGGAAGGTCAGAAGCTGGAGAACCACTACAGACCAAGTTGATGACCAAATCATAGAAACATTTGTTGGTGCCTCGACACCCTTTCCGTGCTTCAATCATCATGCGCAGCAGCAGAAAGGGGGAGGCTTACATTATCATTTTTTCCATACGGGGCTCACGGTCCATTGTACTAACCACCAATTCTGCGTTGCGGCGCTACCCGCGGGATCAAAAGAACAAACCGGCGGTGAAAGAAGCAAAGAACCCTCCAATCCCCCCATTCAATTGGAGTCCTTCTGCGGAGCTGTGAGCGCCAACACTCACGATGTGGTTCTCTACGTACTCGGAGCGCGCAGTGGGTTCCATTGCCTCATTGCTCAGGATCCGATCGCATCGAATATATGGGGGGAGGGCTAGATAGATAGATATCCAGTGAATTGATGCCCGTTCCCCAGGGCGAGGGGTAGAAAGAGAGACGAGACGAGACGAGACGAGAAAGGACAGTTGCAGATTGTCTCGGTATCACGCGCATGTCCGAGTCCGAGTTCGAGTCCGCGCCCGCCGGCACCGGGTCCGGGTCCGGGTCCGACGCTTGTTCACGGTTCACTTTGAGTTGCGCACCAAAAGTATTTGCAAAAAGGGACGAAGCAAGCCACATCATCGATGAGAGAAGATCGATCAGTGACAGATTTTCCCCGTTTTCTTTCTCCTCAGTTGAGGCGAGACCGCGACTTGCGAGGATAACATCGGACGCAGATGGGGGGGGGGGGACGACGTACTCGCGCGCGCGCCCCCAATGTTCAGTTTTTTTTTCCCCGTTCGTCATCATCATCAGCATAGAGAACATGTCGGACGATGATACTGGAAAAGTCCCCACGGGCTCCCGGTTCAAAAGATCGTTTCGCACGGTTGGGGGGTCCTCCTCGATCAACTGTAGAAACTACTACAGAAGCAAGTATCGTCGTCTGCGCCAAGACTCCGCGAAAAGGAAATACCGAAAGAAAAAAAAAAAAGACCCGCATTTGTTCGGTTGCGCAACGGACATGCCGAACAAAATTACATGGTGACGGTGACCCAAGAAGCTGAGAAGCGATACGGCCAGAGTGTTGCCATGCCATGCAGCAAAGTTACAGTAAAAGCAATCCGCAGCAATCAAGCTTACGGCGGCGTACAACAAACGAACCACAGAAGAGTGCACTGGGAATGCAAAGGGAAGAGAAGGTCGCAGTGCCAAGGGACATGGATGACATAATAGACTCGGAGCAACCTGAAACTTATGCACACGCATGGGGATTAAGCGGGTGGTTCCTAGCCTCCTAGCCTGGCGGCCAGGAGCCATGACTTAGGAAAAACATTGGGCTGAGTTGGATAGGGAATGGAAGTGGAAGTTGGGGAGAAGCACTGCCGCTACGCTATTGGGAAATGGATTGTCGGTCGTGTGAGATAGATGACATAGCACTGACACATAGCGGTAGACAAACACTCATGATATGATATGATATGATATGATATGATGGGCTCACTGCCATGTTCGACCCAGAGTAGGTAGAACAAAGGAATATTCAAAGGCACATCCTGTCGTTGACGCTTGCTGTCACCACTTCTTTCGTCAGCAACAAACAAACCCTGCCCACAACTGACGTTATCAAGTTTTGTAATATTGAAATGACAGATGGGCTCCTCGTAGCCATCGTCCCGCTCGTATCATTGATATATAGACGAGATGAGGATCAGACGGTAAGAATAGGCAAAAAAGAGTCGTCGCATTGCTGTATTTTTCTTCGTAACCAGTTCGTGAATAGAGATAAAAGATGACTGAAGGGGTGGGTGATATAAGAAGAGCTAAAAAAAATATAGGCAAGACAAAAAAACATCCAGCACCACAGGGTGGTAGAGAGGGAGGAGGTCCATCGACAAGCGTTCGCATACAACCGAAAAGTGACAATCCCAGTCGAGGTGAAGGGATCGATGGAGGGATGGGAGAGCAGCCACAGTGAGCAGGGAGCAGGTAACGTGTACACGGTTGGCCATGGAGGGTTGAAAAAGCAACTTGAAAACAGGAATGAAAGATATACAACTCTTCCAGATGTGGAGAGAAAGAAATGAATGGCTTCTACAAAAAGGAGGGTGGGAATAATGCAAGTCATGTCATGTATGAGGAGGGGTGTATTCCGACGACAGCGTGGTCAACCAGTAGCACCGGAGAGAAATGAGAAAGGGGGATGGACGGGGTGAAAAGCAGGTAATGGATAGAGGCAAGTACACGGCGTGAGGGCTTGGTGCCACTGGCGGGTATGAAAGGCTTGCGGAGAGAAGTGTGCAATTACGCAAGGAAGCGGAAAAGCAAAGCTGATACGAATGTGACGGACTTGATTGCGGGGTATAAAGAATTGATTGTATGTACCAATTAACCGGAAACGACCCAAGAGAAATGAATAAAGCGAGGGTACCGCGGTCGGCATAGATGCCACAGTCTACAGACCACCATCCAGTACTCCCCGGACATCATCTGAGGTGCTCAAGTCTGCTAGGAAAGGACACAGGTCAGTGAGCTCCGTATCGTGAGGGTCGTTGAACCAGGAAGAGACTGGGACGGCGTTGTTGGGGTGAAAGATGTAGGACGCTGGTGAGTTATCCAGGATGATCGTATCGGCAATCGGGCGACCTAGTTGGGACAGGTCCTGCGAGGTGTCATTGTATAGCAAGTGGGACATAGCGCAGCGCATTAAGTTACCTTGACATAATTTCCCTTATGATTGTAACAGCTTTCTCGGAACAATCTATGTGCGACGACGTGATGAACGTCTAATTTGTCCAGTACGGGATCCGCATACTAGGCATTTCAGTGAGAAGAGAAGCATACCGGTCATAAGCAACGTGAAAAGCAAACCTTGCTCAAACTCGCCGTGAATACGACGACCTCAAAAATCTCGCCCATTTTTTTCAGGAAGTTATCCACGCCCGGGCGTTTGATTACGTAGACATTGTGCCAGTGGTACTCGATTTCGACAGGTACAACATAATCAGCTTGTTGAATCGACTGGACAGGAAATTCGGACATTGAGATCATCGATCGGAGTGTGAAATTCGACTTACCTTGAAGCTACTATGCACCAAGGTCTCATCGAGATCAAGGACGAGGCATTTGCGTCCCACATGTTGAGGGGAGATTGGTGGCAAAAGCGGTCGTGGAACTCCATCCTGTTAAGACGAGTGAGACCTAGTGAATCTACTTGATAACAGTGTCAGGGCACTTACAGGACCCATGGGTATACCTGCCCCCCCACTCAGAATCAGTCTATCTTCATCGTCCTCAACTTCATCGATGCCTGGGACATCCTCCACCTCCTCGTCCTCGGTGAAACTCGTCCCGTCGCTCTCATCTCCGGACGAGGATTCGTGGGCTTGCAATGCACGGAGCTGAGCGACCTCCCCAGCTGTTGAACCGGGAGGCACAACAGCGCTAGACGTGACGCCGCCAGTCTCTGATTCTGGGATGACCTTTGTTGGTGTGGGGGGGACAATAACGTCCAGATCTTTCTCTGAGGTAGTGACTGTGGGAGGCACTACATGCAATGGCCTGGGACCTGATTCGGAAGAGGAAGGGGCTAGGTCAGCGTTAAGGTGGGGTTGCTCCGAGACAGACTCGTTGGTAACGGGAGTTTCTTGGACAGGACGTAATGAGGAGTCCGCCTCTACATCGCGAGCAGATGGTTTCTCGCGTAGGGCAGTGGCAGAGGAGTTGGGGTCAGAGACTACCTCATTGCCAGCCTCAGTTAGTCGCGAGGGGCCGACACACGGCACGAGGGCACGGAACAGGCGGGAAATGAAAGACACGCGAGGAGAAGAGGAGGGCTTTGGGGCCCTCTGCTTGGCCGCGGATTTCGGGGAAGAAGGTTGTTCTACCGCGGTAGATGAGGGATCACCTTCAGAGGCAGTCTGCGCGCCTTTGTGTGAAACACGAGTATGATGTGTACCCGTGAGAGTTGTCGAGAGAGAACCTTTGTCTTTTTCCTTCTCCCGGTCGGCATCATCCGTGGATTCAGCGGGAGGGGGCGCTGAGCTACTCGGTAATGAGGCTACTGTCGTGTTGGTAGACGAAGTCGTCGCTGGCTGAGCTGGGGTCTGGTCAGATGGGGCTTGCGGAGCAGACGGGATAGGCGCTTGTTGGGAATTCGCACTGGGATTTGAAGTCGCAGCATCAGATTCAGTGTGACCATTCGGATTGATGTTTGGAGGGGAGGACGAGGACGGGGTCGTAACGACAGGGACGGTGGGAGAGGAGGGCGTGTGAGGGGGATTGTCGGGTTGAGATGATGGGGATTGGGTGGGCGAATTGATCTGTGGAGAGGTTGACTGACTTTCCTTATTTTTGGAACGAGGTTTGGAGGAAGATCGGGCAAAAAGGGAACGCTTTGAGGGAGGTTTTTGAGATGACGATTGTTGTTCAGACACAGCGTGTGAAGTGTCCTGGGATTGGGCAGCCATAGGAGAGAGGTGGTAAGGGGGAGAGGGGATATGTCAAGGGAGAGAAGAAAGACAGTATATGGGACGAGACGAGCCGGACAACACTCGACTCGAGGCAGACCGGCCAGAGAAGGGAGACGAGCGAGGCAAGGACGCAAGGGCAAGAACGAGACAACCGCGTGGCGTGGCGTGGCCCATTCGCTGGCCGGCGGCCACGACCCAGCCCCAGAACACGGCTTACGTAGTACATTCCCACAGATTTATTATTTTATTATTTTTGTCTCTCTCAGAAAAAGAAACCAGCAAATAAACAAGGCGTCAATCAACCCAGGGTCAGCATTCTTTCGTAAGCAGTTGACATCATCATGAGCGCGCCGAAGGAACCGGGGTCACCCCATTCAATCGGGTCGAACCGCGTGACAGCTGGTTGGTCAGCGTGACGGGGATAGGGATTTAATGTACATAAGCAGCTGCCCCTACTCACCGCAAAAGCAATTCAGCATCCCGAACGTCCTCTGCGCGTCCGACGCAAATTTCTGACCGTAGGCTCCTATCAGCTCGCAATCGGACGTGGTGTGTACAAGATGCAACGCAAAGAAGGGGGTACGAAGCGTGAGTACCGGCCAATCCCGGGCGGGATGCAATCTTACTAATACGCCCCCCCGTTGACTCACCAAATTTCCTTCCATCGACCTGATGTTAGCTCAATCGTCTTACCATGCGCAATCATCTTCCAATACTCCTCCGAATGCCCAGCCCCCGCCAAACCCGTCGCCTCCGGATCAATCGACAGCCCAGCAACAGCAGCAACCGCAACAGTCACAGCAGCAACAGTCACAGCCACAGCCTCAACAGGGTACAATACAAACCATGCGTCTCCGTCAAGACCCGCCTTCGGTGACTCAATCTCAACCCCGCTCGCGAAAACGCAAGACACCTCCAAGCACAGACGCTCTTCAGCCTGTTCCGCCTCCACCTGCACCAGCCACCATGCAGCACACCCTGCCGCCTGCGCACACCCTAGTCCCTCCAGCGTCGCTACCTGGCCATGTTATGCCCGGCTATCAGTATCCCCCCGGAGATTATCCCCCCACCGGTCTCCCCCCTCCGCATTCACTTGCCCCTCCGCCTACTGAGCCTGTTCAAGAACAGCGTCCCCAAACTCAGCCCTCGAATGGTACTACAACCCCAACATCAGCGACAAACCGCACGCTTAGCCAGAGTAAACGTGCCGAGCAGAATCGCAAGGCCCAGCGTGCGTTCCGTGAACGAAGGGATCAGTGCGTTTTTATCACTAGCCTCTTAAAAAAAAATTTCCGCGTGTCTGATCTATTATCACAACCTACAGACATGTCAAGGCACTAGAGTCACGCTCGCAACTACTTGACGCGGCACTCGCTTCAGCCGATGAGGCGAATCGACGGTGGGAGGAGTGTCGCGCACTGGTTGACCAGCTGCGTATTGAGAACGCGGCTCTGCGGGCGGCACTCAGTCAGACGCTCCCGCCGCCGGGTGGCACAGATGAGAATCGGATGACAGAAGGGACGAAGAGTGCCGGGGAGCCGAAAGAGTAAAGGGGGGAGGGAATGTATAACCGGCCGGAGGAATGGAGTCGGGCGGCGGGGAGTGGAAGGCGGAAGGCGACAAGGCAGGCGATCTGCTTCCGGCCGATGATGGTGATGAGAATTGTATGACGCATGCCGCATGCCTGCCACGCACGCAAGCAGGCATTCCATTCTGTTTAGTGTTCACGTTCGTTGACTTTGGGCTCGTTGGCGTGGAGCTTGTGGCAGTCGCAGAGACTGCGCTCCGTTACCTTCCCCCCAGCCACCACATATGTCCTTGGCTTAGCTTAGCTGTTTATGCGCGTGTAATGATGCGCCCTCCTGTACTTCATGTCTTGTGTCTCTTTTACTTCTGTCTCTCCTCTTTCTTTCTGTCTTTTTGGCAATGTTTGATTTGTGTTTCATCGCCTCGCTCGCTGGTTCGGACCCGGAAACGCGAAACGCCGAACGGACAGTTTAGGTAACGCAGTCGGCCGGTACGTACCGGCTCTCCGGATCTTCGATTCTCCGCAAACTGTAACTTAACTCGGCTCATTAGTCATCACTAACGACTCCCGTACACTCCGCGCCCGCACCCATCAAGGAACTCCGAGACGATGTCCACTGCGCCTTCTTCTGCTTCTGCACAGCCTTCAGCGCCCCCCAACCTCCATCAGCACCACCAGAAAAAAAGTAAATGCCTGTCTGGCGAAGTCTCTCCCCTCTCTCGACGCCACTAACTTCCTTAGAAGGACGCTCCACCACCAGGACCCTCGTCAAGGCCTACCTGGTCGCATACAACCTCCTCTCTGCCACCGGTTGGTCGCTCGTGCTCTATCGCACGCTCGCGCATCTCTTCACCGCCAAGATCCGTGGCGCCACGTCTACGTCCGCCGCTACCGCCGCTGCGGCTTCCATCCTCGCCAGCCTCAAAGCGAGCCCACCCTTCGTATGGGTGCCGTCGTTCATACCCGTGCCCCTCGCGCCTCTCTACGGGCGCGCGTGCACCGCGTACAGTGCCGTGGGCGGGACGACGGCGCGCGTGCAGAGCGTCGCCGTGCTCGAGATCTTGCACGTTCTCTTCGGGTTCGTACGTAGCCCGCTCGGAACGACGACTGCGCAAGTCGCCAGCAGGCTCTTTTCCGTCTGGGGCATCGCTGCTCGCTTCCCCTCCGTGCGTTTTCCCAAATCCCCCCCCCCCTCCAAACCGATACATTGAAAAAATTAACGACGCAACCTTTTTTTTTTTTCTTTAAAAAAAAAATAATTTTTTTTTAATGATAATAAAAATATTTAGGCCCAGTGTAGCCCGTTCTATGCAAGCATGGTGTTGTCCTGGTCGCTGACCGAGGTCATCCGCTATACGTTCTACGCCGCCTCGCTCATCGGGTGGGAACCCGCGCCGCTCGTCTGGGCGCGCTACTCGTTTTTCTTCGTGTTATACCCCACAGGTGCGGGTTCCGAAGCGCTCGTCAACCTCGCCACCCTCCCCTTCTCCATCGCGAGCGGGGGATCCTGGTTCTCCTCCGCCTTACCTCTCGCGCATTGGGATGCCTACACGCTCGTGCGTGCCGTACTCTTCATCCTATGGTGGCCCGGTGAGTAGTCGTCTTTTCTATTGCCCTTTTCGGTCTATTCGTTCCTGCGTTTTCCCGATGCTCACGGAAGGGGAAATTCGATTTTAGGTTTGTATCCGATGTATACGCATATGATCAAGCAGCGCCGCAAAGCATTTGGAGGGCAGAAACTGGGCGCAAAGCCCCAAGACACGCTAACAAGCACCCGTAGGAAGGACCAGTAAAAAATAAATGACCAATTAAGCTCGTGTGGGGATCAATTAGGCAGGGGTAGATGCAAATTGATGTTCCGGGATCGTGTTTTCCACACATTACACTAGAAATCGTATAACCGGGCTATAGTTTGAATGCAATGAACAATATAGAACGTGTTAGATATAAAACGGGCGCCAGAGCTAGATTTGCCCCCATTTATCTGTTGTTCACGTCCGGCCAGAAGCCTACTCTTGCTCCGTTCCCGTAGTCATACGTGGAGTACCCTGAATTTTTAGAGGCATCATTAAATGGGCAAACGCAAAGCCAAGTTCGAACAGACCGCGCCGGCCAGGCACTCACAAGACTTAAGAAACTCATCGCCGATGATGGCGAGGTTTGAGGGCAAGCCGTTGCCTATAGAAAGAACGCCGGCGACGCAGTCCGTGGAGCTCGCGCTCACACGGCCCAGGAAAAAGTCCTTGGGGTCGATCGCGAAGCGATACCCGTCAAACGAGAGTTCGATTTGCTTAACGGAGAAACATGGCACGGTCCAAAACCCTACAGAAAAGAAAAAAAAAAAAAAAAATCTCTCTCGTGAGCCACTACCACTATCCGCCTATCCGCCGTGATGGTGGGACTGACCGGACCCGTATTGGCTCGCACGTTTGGATCCCGGTATGAGGTCGTAGAATGCAGACGCGAGAGCGTGTGGCACGTAGATTAACGACGTGCCCGTATCTATCGCCTAAAGCGGAAACGAAAAAAAACCCCGGCATCAGCCGAGCTCGATTCGCGCATGCGCGCACGGATTGATAAAAAAAAAAAGAATATATGAAGAGGTGCGAGCCGCCGTTCGAACGTACCGCGGTCAGCTTGGCGGGTGCTTTGACGCCGTTTGCCCAGAGGCCGTCCATGCTGATGGCCCAGTATGTCTGTGGTTTAACACGAAAGAAGGAGCCGCTTATATATGAGAGATCCGCGCGTCCGCAACAAAAAAAAAAAGTGTCGAGGAGGAGGAGAAGTATGGAGGGAAAAGGGGGGGGAGAGCGCTGCGTACTTTCGATATAACGGGGAGCCACGTCACGGGCCCCGTAGTCCAATTGGCATCGACGCAGCCAAGACACACCTATTTGTAACAGAAGGGAACCACCGCTCGAAAAAAACGGACAAACTCGACACGGGCGAACGCCCCGTGATAGGATAAAATAGAACGCACGGAAGAACCCCTCTCCTCGTGGCGTGAGAGGTGTACGGAGAAGAGCGGTGCGGCGATCTTGTGCTCCTTGATTAGGTTTTCGAAAAACGTCGGCTGGCGAGACTGCGCGATGGTCCCAAACGCCATGCCGATGAGACCGTCGTTCGGCTGCTTGCTGAACTCGTCCGACCTGTTGCTTACAGACCCAAATGCTTGATTCGCGACGGTCAAGCCAGCGATCGACACGGTATCCGTCACCACTTTGCCCGAAACTTTACCGGTCCCCTTTTGGTTGTCAAAGAATTTAGAAAAATTGTCCAAAGAAAGCAAACGGAAGATGGGGTGAAGGGAAAAACCAAGTTAGAAACCTGTACGGAAACCGAACTGCGCGTGTGGGGTAAAGATAATGACTTACATAGGTAATGGAGAATTCCTGGTTAGTCGAGCGAAAGGTCGAACTACGAGCCGCTTCGAACCGGTGACCATAACACTTCCCACAACCTGAGGGTACCCAAAGGTCTGCCGAGCCCGTGTCAACGTCTACGGTGAGCATCTGTGGAGGCATTCCGAAATGAGCAGGACCGTAGTAGAGGATGTCGAGGGCGCCGGAGGTCTCGTCCAATAACGGCAACTGCCCAGTCCGGGCGGCACTCGTCTCAAGGGCAAATGACACAAAGCCAGATCTGGCAGCAGGATTGGATGACGTTGATTCAGATTGGGCATCCGTAACAGTCAAGTCATCGTGAGCGTCAGATCCGACGAGGCCCGCTTCGTGTCTCTGTCCGCCCATCGGAAGCTCAGTGTCCGCGTTCGACGGTGGTGGCGGCGACGAGAGGGTGGACCCGGAGGACTCAGGACCAGCGAGGGAAGAATAATGATCAGCTAGACTGATGATGTCATCTGGGTTGAGACCGATGCCGGAGAAATACTTCGATGCGTGGGCATATTTGAGAAGTACGGTGTGCGCTTCTTTCTCCTAAAAGTCGAGGGTCAGTGGATCCATAAATAAAACAAGGTGGAAGGTAGCAACCGCATAGCTCGAGTCAAAAATTCCTAAAGTTTTAGGAGCACCCACGGAGGATCCTGGTAGCCACGGCCTTTTTCGTTTTCGATGAGTAAGTAGACAGATCTTTGGTTGTGTAAGGCATGCGCACCCGTATCCATGGCTCAAGTCACGTGCAGGGGAGGCATTGGCTAAGTCCATGGCCAAGAACATAAAAGCGAGTATGGACTTTCGGGATAACATCTCCAATGAGAAGAGACAGCCCAGATAAGAAGGGGGGCCATTCTTGTCTCTTTAAAGCACGATGTTGCGGTTTGGACGGGCTGTTCGCCAGGGATGTTCAGGCTAGTTTCAGAGTCGCATCGCGATTGTGGGAGTGAAATAGGCTGTCGAGGCAAAATCGAATTGTATCAATGCGAGGTGAAAATACAGCAAGTCCGATAAAAATACTGCAGAGAGCAGCGACACCATGACAACACCGTCGTGTGCGTGAGTGATGGAGGCATATTTAATTTTTGGAATTCATATTAACTTACCGTTAAGTCTTACCTGAATGTGTGGGAATTTTTCCGGCAGCTATATTCTTAAAGTGAGAATTGTTGCCGAGATCCCAATTCTGCAGCTTCCGCAGCGCGAGAGGAAAAAAGGTGTCCATATATGACCATTCGAGTTGTTTGGTATCAAATAATCCAAAGGCTGTTCGCCTGCCTTGTTCAGTCCATTCACGACCGGGAGCGCTCTCCAGCATCCTTTCTGTCTCACCGCTCCCTCTTTGGACTCGGCATCTTGATTAACCACGTGTGTGTGTATTCCTCGCCTTTCTTTCTCTGGTCTCTCGCTCGCCGCGCTAGTAGTGCCACTCTCGCGCGAGGAAGCGGGTCGGCGACGACTTGTTCAGTCCTGACTGGAATATGGGTTCCTGAGAATGACCTGACCACCGGCCGCCTAAATTACGGGGCTCGGCAGACAGGAGCTAGCGTGCAGTCATGCATTTTCTCGAGCATCTTCCTTTGCCGTTCTGGTATAGTATCAGAATACGGCTGTACAAACATCGTCGACTCCGCTGCACGTGTGTGAGTACAGTATCCCCATCTATCTACTCAGGGGGGTGGGGGGTTGGCAACGCCACGGCCATGCTCAACATCGAGCCTAGGCTTCGTGGCCGTGCCACCTGGTCCGCCGCCTTTTAGACAAAGAGCTTCGCAGGACGGTAGCCTGGTGGTGGAGAAATCGATATCATCGAAGGTATCTTCGCCGCCTCTATCGTTTTACTTTTTGCATCACTGACACGCGCGACTCATGTAGGTGTATAAACACAGAAACTCTCCTCTATTGATACGATCGGGTCCCCCCCCCCGTTTCTGAGTACAATAGAACTAACCTTCCACGCCTGCGATGCTGAAATTCCAGTTTTACCGGAAGCAAACACCCCCGCCCCCCACGTACTTACGGCCCTGAGGTGGAAGATTCTACTACGTCATGTCCAAATCTCTTATGCAGCCGGCATCCAGGGTCTACTCTTCTACAGTGTCAAGAATGTGTCAGGAAAAATGCAGCAAGATGTGATATAAAGTGCCCCCTCACTTCCACCCGAAACAACCACTTGTTTCAGGGCTCTTGGGACTACTTCCCAGCACTCTTTGATGGGTATTCAGATTGTTTTTTTGTGACCTGGCTTGTGCGTAAGCCCCATTGGTGACTGGTGGAAAAAAAATTTGGGTGCGACAGCCATGATCTTTCCGCACATGCTCATATCGCGTAAAGGACGACATTGGACACGCATCGATTCGGCTAAACAAATATCGCCTTCCTTGCGATATTTGTCGACGTGATGTGGATGGCGCGGGTTGTTGACGCAGTCTTGCAAGACCACTAGCAGGTTGCAACACGCACGCCTATTGATAGACCCATGTCAGCAGCTGTTCCCCGGCCGAGGGCTGTGCTTTCTCCACTTGTAGGTGGCTAGGCTAATTGGGCTCTGACCTCTTCTCGACGCATTCCCTCGAATAACAGACGTCCAGAGGTAGCAGACATAGGAAAGAGAATGACATAAAAGAAATGAGAATAGGCGGAAGGGATTCATGATTGTCGGTTCTGGAGCTAACACGGAGACGTTGTAAGGAATCAAACAAGTCACATTCAAGAGCTGGGTTCTCATCTGCACCTCACACTCTCGGCTAACAGCCACGAAATTCACTGGTCTCCATTCTTGGAGGCAGTAAGTGTGTACATACGGCAAATGTGAACACGTCACGTGTATCGCGATCACCTGGTAAGTTAGATCGACGCTCTATGACGAAGACCACGGCCCACACCTGCCAGCTGAGATTCGGAGTTTTGAGTGTTCAACTTTCTTACCACAGCGAGGTGTCCGCGTTGACTGTGCTGGTTTTGCCCAACGAAATCGGGAATGCATCACGGTCCCCGAACTCAGTTGGGGGGAAAAAAAAATTGTCGCTCGGCCATACCGTAACTGCGGCCAAATTGTCGGAAATTGTCGGGTTGCCTTGACTGACTTCCGTCCGTGTTGATGGGTCCAATCTAGTTGGTGAAAGAAGAAGGGAGAAGGAAGGAGAACCATCCCGAGCACATCGAGGTGGAAAGGTCGTTGTGTATATCACGCCACATCACCTCCAGCACGCTGGGGATTGATACATCCAAGAGCTAGCACGGGTCTACTCTGAGAAACTGACGTATACACTGGAGTAAAAAATTGCGGGAAGGCCCTCTCATGGCGCGAGGAGTGTATGGAGAGGTGTGGTGCGGTGAGTCTTTGCTCGAAAGATATCGGCCCTTGGGTTTGGGGATTGCCTGGTACAGTGGTCCCAAATCGCACCTCGACGAAACTGTCGTTCGGCTGACTGCCAAATTCATCTGACCGACATTAAAATATTTTTATGTAAGTCTCCTGACTATTTTCAACACTTCCTGGGTCCCTGACTGTCCACAGAAGGGGTATGGGTTATGAGAGAGTCAATGATGACACCTATCTTCCGGAAGTCAGGTTCAAGTTAGCAACAGCTTCTGAAAACATTCGTGTACTGTACATACAATAGGTCGAAAACCACCGAAGACGTAGTAGAGAAAACGGAGCGTGCTGGAGGTATCATCCTACAGTTTCAAATTGCCCTGAACTTGTCGTTCTCAAAGAGCAAATGTTAAAATTGGCGAGGTCGGATTCGGATGCCGTCATCTGGTCTTCAGTGTCCAGAGCATTCCATGCCAGTTGAGACGATACAGGCCTGGGATCCGATGGCGCTTGCTTCCCTTACCAGCCAATCTGTCTGGAGTTGGGTGACCGCATTCCGTGGCCCGCCAACGACGATGGTGAGAATATGGTAGACTCAGTAACGAACGACTCGACAGATGGGTTAATATTGTGAATAGCGATCACCGGTCTGGCGAAGCCATCCGGGTTGAGGTCAATCCGTATCGTGCACTGCCAGGTCAGTGAATTCAAATGGAAGCGTAAAGCTACCGACCCCATGGCTCGCTCGATCATCACTTGTTGGGCAATTTTTAAATCTTGAGAAGGTTCCGGTAGGCAGGACCATTTTCCACGGGACAAAAGTTTGTTATGAACGCGAAGGGCACAGGTACCGATAGGCAACATCCAACCAAGGGGCTCCGTTGATTTCGCAGCACTGTCAACCGCCGAGATGAATGCGCAGACCGTGCTTGTTCCCTTCCTTTCGACCTGAGACTCGCGGTTTGGATGAGACGTTCGTTAGTCGCCCGACGGAGGTATCGGGTTACCGTATTTGGGCAGTATTTACGGCACAGAGTGTGTGCCACATGCTCGCAAGCTTGGCTTCCCTTCGATCGCTTCAAGCCATCCGTGGATTGATATGAATGCCAAAATGCACACTAGTCCGTGTGAGTCCCGTCCGACCTCGGTTGTATGACGCTTAATAACTGACCGGCCGTCCTGGTTGGCATCTTCCAGCCAAACTGCCCAGGTCCACGCCCAGCGCAGTCCTGATACGGCTCGCTCAGGCTCTCTCATTCGCCCTATTCCTCTCTCTCCTTTACACCCTTGCATCTCTCAAAAACTACACTCCTTTGATACCTCTCAACTATGCGTACTGGCTATGCCTTCCTCGCCGCCCTTTCTCTCTCTCTCACACAATACACTAGCGCAAACCTTTACTGTCTCAAGGACCAGTGGATCGGCAATGACTTCTTCCAGGGCTGGAACTGGGAGACTGAGGACGACCCTACCCACGGCCGTGTCAACTACCTGAGCCAAGCAGATGCTATCAGCGGCAATCTGACATATGGTAAGTTCCTCGCGCTTCTCCCATTGCTGTTCCAGTCAGTTAACCTTTTCTTTAGTTACGGACGATAATACATTCGTTATGCGCGCGGACGATGTCTCCATCGTTAGCCCCAGCGCACGTGGGCGCAACAGCAACCGCATCTCTTCGCAGAACGCATATAACGACACTGTAATCGTGCTCGACCTGGCCCACATGCCTCAGGGCTGTTCCACCTGGCCTGCCTTTTGGACTTTGAGCCAAGCGGGTCCGTGGCCTAACGGCGGTGAAATCGACATTATCGAAGGCATACTCCTCGTCTCCTCGTCCCCCATCTGGCTCACTCATGCGTGCTTCTTCTCGTGCAGGTGTCAATTTGAACACTGTCAATCAGGCTACTTTGCATACTACCCCAAACTGCGTAATGCCCCCCGATAGCCTACGGTCGCAGACTGGGTTAGTCTCCAGTTTGGGAACACGCGCCGACCCTAATTCCACTTTTTCTCACCCTGAACAAATGTGATAGAACTACTACCAGCACCAATTGCGACACTTCCGTCAACTCCAACGAGGGGTGCGGTGTCTCCTTCACCAATAGTGGGCCCAACTATGGCGCGCAATTCAACCTCAATGGTGGCGGATACTGGGCCATGTCGAAATCGCAGTCTTCAGGTATTCAGGTCTGGTTCTGGCCGCGAAATAGCCCCGACATCCCACCGGAGATATGTAATGGGGCAGAAGTGCTCACCCCGAACCCCACTTGGGGCGCACCGGCTGCAAACTTCCCTATGTACCCGAACTATTGCGACTACAGTTCACATTTTAACGCGCACATAATTGTATTCGACCTGACACTCTGTGTAAGCTCTTTTACTTGCCTTGTACTTTTTCCTCGAGCACAACTGAGGCGCTTTCCTTTTGCACAGGGTGACTGGGCTGGCGCTGTTTGGCCCACATCTGGTTGTGGCACAGCCACCTGCGTGGACTGTAAGCATCAGCTGGCGTACGATGGCCAATGTCGAATCCACCAACTTACTCACTTCCGTCAGATGTCAACAATAACCCGTCCGCCTTTAGCGAGGCCTACTGGGAGATCAATAGCTTGCGCGTATACACCCTCCAGTGATGTTGATGACCCTCTATTATTTTGGACCCTTGCGGCTGCCGAGTGGATTTATAATGTTTCGCCGTTTGCTTTATGTTTTCGCCCTTGTACATGTAACACGGTGCTATTTGGTTTGCTTAATAGAATTTCCCTTCGGTCCTTTGGTCCTTTATTTTACAATATATCATGACTGCGCTTGCGCTGCGCCACGTATGCACGGAGGAACAGGGTTCATGTTAATTTGGCCCCCTCAACTCTTAGGACTCAGGCCTGACCGTGATATCTTCGGGGTCGCGGCGCATACACGCTTTGAATGACCCCATGCTTAAGAAATACCAGGGGCTTAAGGTACTGAAATAACGGATGTGACGATAGATATTCACTAGCTTAACGGAAACACAGGAATAGCGTAGGTAGCGACCGGAGAAGTGTCTTGAACGAGAAAATACAAAAACAAGCAAGTAGGTGGGAGGAAGGTATCGCTAGTTTGAGAGCTCGTATGAAAGAAACCGTAAGAGGGGAAAAAAAAAAGACAAGATCACATCCAAAAACAAAAACAAAAACAAAAAAAAAAGGGAAATGCAAACACACCAACCAGCAAAATTCATTCGCCACTTCCACCCTTACAGGCCCATAGATGAAGATATAGATGGTGCAATAGATCCGTGCCGTTGATGTTCCCATAGTTTGGCTTTCGAGCGAACTTCGATGTTCTCAAACGGCGCTGGTTGAGATAGTTGGACGCAATCGCGTGTGCTCAGGAAGAGGAGTTCGAAAAAAAACGCTGCCGCCGCGCGACGAGTCGCCTGTAGCCCAAGACGCCATTAGCATACACAATATACACCTCATCAGTATGCGTAGAAAAATGGTTACCTTTGTTGCCATGTGGTTGAAACTCATAACCTTCTCTTCACCCTCCGCTGGTTCCAGTTCCTTTCGGATGATACCGAGGGCACGGACGGTGTTCTTGCTGTAACCCTTCCCGTCCGTGCTCGCGCCGGCGTTGTCCGCTTCTGATACCTGACTTGAACCCTTCATGTCAAATGCCACTATGGGACATTCAAGATCGGCGTAAGTTTCTTCGCCCTCATCCAATGCGGGCGTGCTCGCCCGGGAGATGCGAGTGAGTTCCGATGGCGCAGCTGACTTCTCACGGATGAGCTCCACGGGTGGCAGATCCTCTTTTCCAACGTCCATCTGGAAGTCCTCCATGCCAAGCCCGGTATTGTCAAACTCGAACCCTGGGCCTACGCTCTCACGCCCTAGCACTTCGCTACCAACGCCCTGACTTGGTGCGAGACTGGCGCGCCGCGCCTGTCCGGGCTCGCCCTCGTCTTCGGGTGGAACGTTACCCTCGCCCTCCGGTTCAATCCGCGCCCGCTTGCTTGGATGCTTTTCTGGCGATGCACCTCGACGCTTGCTGGATGGAACGTAAGTTGCGACTGGGCGCATGAACATCTCCTGTAGTTCGGGTGCAATGCCCGGGGGCCCAGCAAAGAAGAATGTGCCATTTCGTGTCACCTTCGTTGGCAGGAAGTGTGCAATTGGATCCTCACGGATTTCGAGAAGGCGCATAACAACCGAAGAGCGTGGAAGGTATTGGTGATCGGTAAGGATGGATGAGACGTCCATAGCATTGAGCGGTCCTAGACCACCACGGCCCCGACCATCCAGTTCGGTGAGATCATCAAAAATTTGTTTCTTTTTGCGCTTGCGCTTTCCCTCTACTACAGGTTCTTCGGGTTGTTCTGGCAGCTGTTCTCCGACAACCACAACTGGGGCTGCCATCTCGACATCTGCGGGTGGAGTAACAGGTACTTCACTCAACGGTGAAGCTATGCCTAATGTGAGAAGGGACACCAGAAAGAACAACTCTACGCTACGCACAGGCTCTAGAGGGTGATCGAGTTTGCCCCGGGGTCTTAGCACCCTCGCTAACGGGACGATCACCAAAGTCAAGGTCAAGATCAATGTTCAGACCCTCTTCTGGACCAAAACCGAAGTCCATTTCGTCGGCGAAGGGATGTTCTGATGGAGGTCGACTATGACGAGAAAGTATGTCAAGTTCATCTGCGCCTTGTTTCAGGATATGGGAATCCAGTGATTCGCGCGATGCTCGCGGTGGCGCTGCATCACGACCCACTTCAACGCTCATATCGTCGGCCTCGCTGCGCTCGCGCGGGGTCATAGGTTCATCCCCAAAAGTTAATCCAAGGTCAACCTCATAGTCTTGTGATCCAATACCATCTGACGGGCCCAGGTCGAAACCATATCCGCCGTCATCTACACCGTACTGAAGGTCGTCCGCAGTCGTAAGTGTGATATCAGCTTGGCGAGCTATATGATGCCCCTGAGGTTGAATTTCTCGATCCTCGAAGTCAATATCCCTAGCAAGGATGAAGAAAACATGTTGTAAACAATCGGAGATAGCTCACCAATTAATGTCCGGAAGTAAAATATCAAGATCAAGATTACTGGCGGGGAGTGTGATCGCATTGCGACTAACAGCGAGTTGATCTTCTGTCAAGTCTACGATACCTGGCCGGAACGCCTGTGGGGCGATCGAATCGGTAAGTGTGGTCATCTCGAATTGTTGAGGAGTTGTCGCACCATCTTGATCTTGAGGAGTGCTTCGTTGCAGTCGTCAAGCAGGTATTTGGCTTTTCGACTATAGATGCGCACAACACCGAGGAGTAGCTGCCCGCTGAGCCGGAGTGCCATAATCTCAACCTCCTGACCCATGATTGCATCTGTACATGACTAAGCGATCATAGCTGGAATCCGAGCATGCACAATTACACACCAACTGACTGCTCTATATCGGTTTGGAGAGTCTGGGCCTTGGAGAGTTTTCGTTCCATGTGTGCGGCGAGCCATACTTTGGCAAGAGGGCCACGTCGGGATAAAATAGCTTCGGAATAAAACTGGGGTAGTAAAGTTGAGAGTGACACATCGCATTTGAGCCAACGCGACGTACCATGACTAGACTGATAAGGAGACGCGTCGAGCGCTGCTAGGGGGAGAGGGAGGGGGAAGAAGGGAGAAGGGCGCGGATGAAGCTAAAGCGAACCGCCATCGCCTCTCGGAGCAACCTTGTGTCTCACGATCACGTGTACACTCCGCTTTGGCACAAGGTTTCCCAGCTCAGCGCTCCTCATTCTCGCAGGGTCATGCTCACAAGGTCGGCCCTCTCCCTCTCTCGAAAGCGTGCGGCTACGCAAGCAATAGACGTGCATGTCTCGCCGTACTCAAATGGTATCTCTCTGCTGTAAATCTAGCTAATTCTTGTATAACCACCTGTCAAGCAGTCTCCCTCTCTCAACGACTCCATCTTCCTCTCCAGGATTATTCGAAACACCGCCCCGGTTATTCGCCAGTGAGGGGAGAGGTACACCGGATAAATGGGACCACAAGTAAACCATGGTCGTTTAGGCAACAACAGGTGCCATCGTCCAGGAGCGCAACTTTCAATCTGAGGCTTGGACAGTTCGTGGATACAGGTCGTTCCCTCATGCTTATAGAGACTCTGAAGGAAATGAAGCAACTTGGGCTCAAACCAGATATTCTGACATACAATTCCGCGATGGAGCTTCTTGGGAAGCGTGCCATGGAGGACGAGGCTTGGGCTCTCGTGGACGACATGAAGGCACTAGGAATCATGCCTGACATCGAAACCTATAAGTTTCTTTTACAAGTACGTATGAAAAGTACCATCCCTCTTCACGCCCTGCTGAAATTATTGTTTTCACACTAGTCTGTTCGTTTTGCGTCTCACGAAGCCACTTGGTCAGTGCTAAAAATGATGGAGGATGCCGGCGTAGAGCATACCGAGGGCACATATGAGCTACTTATTCAAAGGTATCTAAATGATTCAAACTTGGAGATGGCGTTCAAGCTCCTGGTTGAGATGGAAAATCGTGGCTTAATGCCACCCCTTAAAACTGCAGAGGGCGTAATCACTCTAGCTGCTCAAAGAAAGATGCCACGTCTCGCGCTGGAACTAGCCGAGAACTTTGAGGCATCTTCTGTGCGTAGATTGAGCATGCATGTCTGGGTGTCCTGCCTACTCTCTGCTTCGGAATGTCTTTATGTAGGTGTCATCTCAAATTGACCAGGGCACGGGCTAATGACGCGGACATGACATTTCAGAAAGAAGGCGTTCTCCATCTATGGCCTAAAGTTACGGATGAACTCAAGGTTCTGCCAGACGAGGGTTGCGCTATCGAGGTGCTTCATACTGCTGGCCGACATGGACTTCCCGAGCTGGCTACGGATGTGCTCCGTGTTCTGAAGGCCATTGGCGCTGACTTGCAGGAATATCACTTTGCTCCCATCATTGAATCCCTCTGCCGCACAAACCGTGTTAAGGATGCGCTTTCAACTCTGACTCTGATCCGCCAAAACAACATCGAGCCAAACTCTGACACTGCACACCCTATTTTCGAGACAATTCGAGCAAGCACGGATGCTATAGATGCCGCTTGGGATGCGCTCGAAGCTCTTCATTCCGAGGGCCAGACAGTCGATATCACAGCCGTCAACGTCGTCATTCAGGCGTCGATTGCTCTGGGAGATCTGCAACGCGCCTTCGGAACATATCAAATGTGTGCGGAGTTAGGCGTCAAACCGACTCTCGACACATATCATTTCCTGCTCTCGGGCTGTATTTCTGCGCGGCATCGGGAACTGGGCGATCGGCTGATCGCTGAGATGAAGAAGGCGAAAATCAAGCCAGACGCAAGGACGTACGAGCGGCTGATTGTTCTGTGCCTCACGGGGGAGACATACGAGGATGCCTTTTTCTACTTGGAGGAGATGAAAGCGGAAAATCTCTGCCCATCACTATCGGTGTATGAGGCGATCATCCAACGGTGTGTGCTGGAGAAGGATGCGCGGTATGCTGTAGCTATGCAAGAGATGGAAGAGTTTGGATACGCAGTATCTAGGGCATTAAGGAGGGTAATCACGGGCGAAGGGGAGGGTGGCTATGGCAAAGACGAGCGGAGGGGCAGAGACGAGCGGAGGCGAGGGCGAGGACGGGAACGGTGGGAGAGAGGGCCGTGACAAACACGTGATGAGAGGACGCGACGCGTTTGTTTATATCTGTTTTCCCCCGCGCTAGTTCTAGTTCGCTAGTTCGTAACTTAGCTTCACCCACCCCACAATACCTTCGCCGCGCCGCTTACACTAGAACTAGGATGCAGGAAAGTGCACAGGCACAAAGGGACAGGTATGCTGCACTTCAGCGGAAACTCGAACACCTGGAGAAGATTCATGCTGACGGAAAGAAACAAGTGTGACTTACTGTCTCTTTCGTATATCGTACAGTCACCTGACTTTTGGATAGCATCAGGCCAACCTCGACAGCCTCACAAAGGAACTCTCAGCCGTGCGGAGAAGTAATGCAGACCAGTTGACGCGAATCGACAAGTTGAAGAAGCAAGTAGATACGCAGGATACGAAGATTCAGGGTCTGAAGAAGTCCGCGCTCGCAGATCAGACCGAAATCAAAGATCTGCGCGCGAAACTACGCGTCGCAGAGGCCGAACGTGTTGGGCTTCAAAATAAATACAATGAGGTAGTCCGCACGAAACAAGCTTCAGATTCTACCAATGCCGCCCGCCGCGATGAGTTGAAAGAGCGCGATCAACGTATCGTTGAACTCGAAAAAGCTATGGCTCAGGAGAAGAAGCGCAGGGAAGATGTCGAATCCCAGCTAGGCGACACGGTCAGTGCGAAGGTGGAGGAAGAAAAGAGGCGACTGGGCGAGAGCGCCATGGCTCGAACACAGCTCGAACTGGCCGAAGCGGAGACTGCCCAAGTCAGAACCGAACTCGATGCCGATCGTAGACGTGGCGAGGCGCAGAGGGAGGAACTTGTGACGCAGTTGGAAGCTATGCGCGACATGCTCCTCCAAGCGGCGACGCTCTACGGCAAATTGGTCTCGGAGACGGTGTCCAAGGCCGCGCACGACGAACTGCGGCACGAGCACAACTCGCTACAATTCCACACTTTCCGCCTCGAGTGCAAACTAGCCACTACCGAGGCGCAGGTAGAGGAGTTGGCGATCCTCATACACCAGACTCGGGATGTCAATGGCCTCCTGAAGGATGAACTACGCGCCGCGGAGGGGGACAAGAATTGGTACCGAGTCGGACTGGAAGACATGCAAACGGATCTCCGTGGCAGCCGCGCTGACTCCATCCCTGTCCTACTCGCCGGTACGCTCGCCACAGCTCAGAAAGAGCATCTACTCTCCAAGCTCGAGATCCAGGAAGCCCTTTCTTCTGGCGATCAACGTTCTGCCAAGTTCTACTCTAGTCTGAACAGCGAGCTCGTAACGTCGTGCGCCACGATGCGCGCCGACCTGGACGCGGAGCTACTCGTATCGCAGACGCAGGCGATTGAGTTACAAACCACGAAGGCTGTACAGGATGCCACGACTGCGGATCTGCATGCAGCACGGACAGAGTTGGAGTCGACACGGAAGCAGCTTGAGGAGGCCACGAGCTTGCTGAACGACGTGAAAACGAGGGAGGCGGCCCTCTTACAAGAGGTCAAGGAAGCCAAGTCCCAGAACAGAGAGCAGACGACGGCACACATCCAAGCGCTCCAGAAGGAGAAGGGGGCGGTCAGCAGGCTCGTGACGGGCCTACAGCAGAGCAAAGTGGCAGAAGAGGAGCTTCGGACCGAGATTGACCAGTGAGCCATTTTCTTCAGATGCACCCCCCTCAGCTTGATCGAACTTTGTGCTGATGTGTGTCTGTGTGTGTATAAATCAGGTTGACAACTGATCTGACAGACGCTGAACGGTATCGAGAAGCGTATCACAAACTCCTCGACGAGGTCGGAGTCCTGGCCGCGCGGAACCAGCTCGCCGAGGGCGAAGCAAACAAGCTCAGCCAGTTCAACGCCGAAATCTTGGGACACACCAACCCCGCGCAGCGCATCGTATACCTCGACCGGGTGCGTCGCGAATTGGCCGAAACGAAACAGGTGCGTCTTATAGCGGTACACGCACGCGCGCGCGCGCGCTCAGCGCTCACCACGTGGTTTGATTTTTAGATGCTGATCGTCGCAACGCGCGAGCGCGACACCGCGACGGCGCAGATCGAAGGCCTCCGTCGTGAGCTGAGCTTGTACCTCTCCGTGCCTGCGGAGGGTAAACCACGGACCACGATGACGCGCGTTGGGCGCATGCCCCTCGTCACGCAGAGCCAAAACGTGAACCCGGCGGCGGCGGTGGCGGATGGGACGAACGGCGACATGATGACCCTGGACAGAGATTATTATGTAGGGGCCATGTGAGGAGTCCAGTCAGTCATATCATGGATTTACGAGTGATTTCGTGTGCTTTGATTATACATTGTCCTTGCTATCGTTTTGTTTTACTTCCCATCTGGTGATACAATGACAACTACTTTCAAACGCGTCTTTGACATTGCGGTGGTGTTGCGCCAAGCTCTGTTTCCATTATGATGAGGGGTGTAGTTCATGACGCATGATGACTTGCACGCGAGCGTGGCGCATCTTTCATAAACCAAACTATCTACCTGAAAGTCTTCTGCGCGTTCCGTGGTAACTTTGACAATAAACCCGCACACGAGGGAGGGGGGGACAGGGCATAACTAGAATTCATGTCAGACAGGAATAATCGTCAAGGAGGATCTCGGGCAGGTGGCAGTCGTTGCCGTCAGCCGATTTTCTAGCAAGTCGGTCGTGCGGGTCCGAGTCGCACACGAATACGAAGAAAGGGATAATAGGTGTCCGGCGATTTCTAATTAACGTGGTGAAATGAAAGGTCCAGAGGAAGTTTGTGACACGAAGTAACTTTTTGGCTCTATCAATATCCTATTCCTTATGGTCGAGTCCAGGAAAATGAAAATAATCGAATAATTCTCGCACTGCCCGGAGAACGAAGAAGGGGGGAAAAAAATACATACAGATCATAGTCATAGTGTGCATAGAATGTCCTATCCAGTGAATAAACGCGCGATCAGGTAACATGTACAACCCAGGAAGCGCTATTCGAGGTCTCTCAGCATGACGACTACGTATCAAAGCATCCGACCGAACTTACTATGATGCTGGTGATGCCGACAAACGCCAATACAAACGTCATGTACGCCTTTGCGGCGGTGATACCACCCCCGGGTTTGAAAGTATCAACGGATTGGCCGGCGCCCAAGATCCCAGCGAGGAGCAAGCCCTGTCGTGAGTCAGTGAATACGGTTTCGGTTCAGGGGAGGTTACCAATAACGGACGTTAGATATAACCCATGCAAGCAGCACCTGGGCGAAGTCGTGTTAGCGGTGCGCGAAAAGGAGATTAACACGAACAGGTACGCACATTCGTTCGTACGCTGGCATAGTACTCCTTCGCTGCCTGCTCTGAGGCCTGAACGCGGTTAACGTCCGGGCGCATGACAGGTGTCCTGTGTTTCAGATTGTTGGTTGCCTCGTCGTAGAGTGCATTTGCATCGGCTTCCTCAGTGATCATCTCAACGTCCACGCGCGATAGCGAGTCTTGAATGACGACGCCCAAATCCATCTCAACAGCCTTATCTTCCCCTTTTGTTCCCCATGAGATCTAAGGACTTGGTCAGCAATGAAGAAACGGATCCAAGTTGGCCGAACGTACATCATCTAGGTTGGCAAATGCATAACTAAACATACATTAGAGACTTGACGCATTTCGAAGGGCAGCGACGAGTCACTCACATAGCGAGAATATTGATATAAGTTGGAGATAACAGAAGGTAAGGTATAAAGCTGGTGAACATGTGCCACGGGTCAAAGGCCAGGAAACTAGCCACAGTGTAGACTGAGCAAAGGAAACATTATGAACTGTTCCCGGAGAACGAGTGTTGGGGTTCACCTCCGTAAGTCACTAGAATGCTGAACCACATTATTGAATATGCAGTTCCTCCTTGCTTTGCCGCTTGAATTGAGCACTCTACCGCAGCAAAAAGGAGATAGACCATGAGGAACGCGAGGATAATCGCCACTGTCTTGTATTTCCATTTCGCGCTATCCGCAATGTCAGCGAGAAGACTGCAGTTAGTCGGAGATAGCTCACGATCGTGGTTTGTTGCCCATAGCGAATAGGAAGGAGGCAATGACAATGGAAGCCAAGAGGTACTATAACAAGGGGCATACATGAGATAGAATACTGCCTGCCAATGAGGGAGACAATACCTGAACAACTGAGTTGGCGTATCGAATAGGATACATGTGAAAGTCGGGTGACTCAAGAGACGAAGACAGTATCACGAAGAATAGATAAAAGTTTCCCTTCGTCAGGTCAAAGATAATATTGTCAGCATCGCTTCCAATAAGCCACTCGCCGATGATACTCACGATGGAAAACCAAGAGGCGATCAGGTTGATGACATTGTAGAGCGCTTGAATTGAAAGCACGAGCTTGCGGCTGGCACTGTGCCCTGAGGACAACATCTGTCCGATGTGCGCAATGGCATACGTTGCGGCGAAAAAGGATCCATTCAGCCATCGCCTGCGCTGAAGGATGAACTCAGGGAGACCGTCTGGCACGTCCGTTTCAGCAACCGCGCTCTTGACATAACGAAGAATCCTGGATTGTGATATGATTAGGTCGCAGCAGTGGAAATGAGAATGCCACGCTTTTACCAATTAGAGTTAGCCCTCGCAACCAGCTCGAAGCACAATATTCGCTATGAAGGGGTTTAGCATGCGCTCTACGTGACCTGACGGTGACATACATCCTCAGCGAGATCTATGCCGAAGAGTCAGTCTAATCGATTGGACAGCCAGACCATCTGACGCACACATGTTCGAAGTGAAGATGTCAGTGTCTCGGCCATGTAGGACCTCCCCCTTGAAGTATGAGGCTAACGGTCCTTGCCCTGTTTTGTCATTCTGTAACGCATGGTACCTGTACGCGGAGAATGCCCCAGGCTAATATCATGGTGAACACTCTTAGAAACTAAAATCTCGGAGCATTATAATTAACCCACCAGTACGCTGATATAGCCAAATAGGCTCTCGGTGGGCTTATCTAGAATATTACTGACTTTGTACTCAAAGTTCTGGGCTGCGACTAGGGAGAACGTTAACAACTATCCGACTCAAAATAAGATGCGTGATCAACTCACCTAACGGATTTAACAATGCAGACCAGTTCTTGCCCTTATACGCTGCTATTTCACCGCATGCACCAGCCACGTTCGAATTCAAGTCAAAGGCTTTCCACAGGTAGTAGATACTCTTGTTTTCTGGTCTGGTACCCACGTCAATAAGTACGCATACATTCGGCTGCCCTCATTTCTCAGCATTCGGTCGAGTTAATGTCTCTTACAGGACGTCTTACCTGCAAAAGCGAACCAAAAGCGTTGAAGAACCACCGGTGGCTGTTGATCTTCTTTTGATTTCGTTCCTTCATACAAAAGATGATCTGCGTGGGCACGATACCCTTGTCGGGATACTTGAAGTGCAAATTGGGATCGATTGCAAAAGACGTCGTGTACTCAAATAAGTGTGCGGTAACTGGCTTGTGGTTAATGACGTTTCGCATGTGCCCGCCAGGTTGATACACGCCAAGGAGGGTCAAGCAATCGAGAACACGTGGATGTACTTTCCGACGACCATCGGCAACGATACATACGACCACCTTGGACCGAGGTAAGGAGGGCACTGGTTGCTGACTCATGCGCTGACACTCACCTTCTTCCAAGCCTCGACGCCCCATGTGTGTGAATTTTTACGAGTGCATAGATGCGCAATGTTGCGCATAACGCCGTATAATGTCCGGCAGAACAGAATCTCGTCTTCCTGGGAACCGATTCAGCCTCAATTGCTCAGGTTCACACGTCGAGTGCAACGACTCACATTGTACATGGTTATGCAGATGAACAACTCCGTACGCCGGTTCATCTGGTTTTGGCGCAAAAAGTGACCATTCTTCTCAAAGTCATCAGGGTCGCATGTGACTGCCGTGTACCTCGTCTTCATCACTTCGGGGTGTCCAACGCGCGGTAACACGAGCTTCGGTGGTACAGGCAGGTCTAAAACAAGATTTCCGTTCGTGAGTGGTACCCGCTTCGTCGTCTTGTTCCGCCGTGCGACACGTCCAATTGGGGCGGGTCCGAAGTGACGTGTCTCGATGGGTGTCCCCGGGACATCAGAGAGAGTATTGGTGAAGACCACACGACGCGGATCGGCAAAGACGTTCTGGGGCTTGGTCTTCTCCGGAGGTTGATTCATGAATACATCACCTTGGCCGCGTGCCTTGGCGAGAAATTCCTGGAATTTGCTCGTTTGCTTTGGCTTTTCTTTTTCCTCGTCCTCTCTCCTGCCATCATTTTCCTCCCCTTCTAGGCTTTCCTCTTCGTATTCTTCGTCATCTATCCCTTCTGTCCCACCGGTATACTGAGACATGACCGTGGGTTGAGTGTCAGTGTAGTAAGATGTTCCAGTATAATGTCCATTAACAGTATTGGCCGCTTCATAGCTTTCATCACCGATAGCTGACGTAGCGTACGAGTTCCTCCCAGATGCGTATGCTTCAGTATCGTAACGAAAGTGGTCAACGGGAGAGACTGGCTTTAGCGGGGACCGGCGCTGAACGATGCGATTGATGGGAGGTGTGAGAGCTTGTGATTGGAGCGGATTATACGGATTAGGTTGGGCTTGCCGAACTGGGTTGGGCCGTGACACCAAACCAACGGTAGGTTCCATGATGTCGTCCTGTGAAGAGGCGGGCAGTTGCAGGACGTGCCGTTGAGAGGGTGCGACACTGGTAGCAGGGGAGGAGGCTCTGTTACTAGAATGTGCACTTCGGGCAGTTGCAGAGGAGAGTTGCGAGGATGGGCGTGACGGCGAATGATGACTGTGCTGGGCTATCTCCCTAGGTGCGAGGCCACTGGCACGATCACCACTAACAGAAGAGTCCAAGGAATGTCGCCGGAGTGCCTGACTTGAGTACGGGGCAACAATTTGTTGCTGAGACAGGAAGCCGTCCGAGAAAGGATCTTCGGGCTCTGCATTAAAGTCCACATTATCCCATTCGAGTGACTCGCCTGAGTCGATAGTGGGGAGATGTGGTGGCTGCTGAGATAATGGACGAGCACCAGATTGAAATCGATTAGCCCGGCTGACCTTGTCAGGCGCCAGGTAATCTGTCGCTACTGTATAAGAGGTGACACTGGATGCATCCGATGGTGGTTGGTCATATGGCGGTGTATGTATGCCCGCACTTGGAAGGGGGGGTGAGGCAGTGGGAGCAGGGGACGATACGGAAGAGTAACGTCCTTGAAGCCTTGTGACGGCTTCGGCGATGGAATCAAAAGTGGGGATGCCCGGAGGCCGAGGAGGCTGAGAAGAGGAAGAGTTTAAAGCGTACTGGAGTGTTTTAGAACCTCCAAGTGGAGAGTGCCCTTGAGACGGTATCTGAGGTTCTTCAATGTCGTAATCGTCATAATCGCCGTCCCCACCATCCTGATAATCATCCTCGTCCTCGTGAAGGGAAGGTGCTGATGACGCCCCCTGGACGTATCTATACGAAAGCACCTTTCTCGCACCTTTCATGGATTGGCTTGTCAATCAGAAGAACAGTATGGCGCTAGACAGGCAGCCCTAAATGCACTTTCCCTGAGGCTGAACTCGAAGGAGGGCTTGGATGCTTCCGAGTTTTGTAGTCGCTGTCCCGGCCGCGCATAGAGTTGACCATCACGTGACCGCGTGTTCAGAGGCCGGGTTCGACCGGGCCGGGTAACCGGGACTCCCGCTGCCGCTGCCGCTGCCTCCGTTGACGCGACGATACAGGTTCAATGCGGACATGCCCCTCGTTCTCCCTCTGCCTTCGTCTCGCTCCCCTCTGTCGTCGACAAGTGTCATGTTATTTTGTACGCTCTTTTAGTGCAATCGCTCCCACGCGGTCTCTATTGCACTGCGATTGCCAAGCGACTCCAACTCCGACCCCCAAAGCACTATCGACTTATCTACCTCCTACATATTCTTTTGCCTCCTTAGCAGCGCAGAACCGGATCGGGCTTCAACATGCGCACACCCTTACCGTGTTACATAAAACGCATGAGCTTGTCGCGCGGATTCTCCCTCCCCAGTCTCTTGAGCAATATTTCTGGAACGAAGTACTAGATGAGGTTTCCCATGAAGTCACTCGCTCAAACCTTACGTCGAAAGAAGACAGGGTCTCCATTGTCTGTGCGTTCGGATGGATGAGGTAACTCCAGTTGCGCCGATGCTCATGCATTCTTCGCAGTTTATGCTGTGGACGAATTCTCTGGAGGGGAATCACTTGTGAGTGCTCTGCTCCAGGACCCATTCTCCCCGGAGGGGGAAAGTGTACGCATTTCGAGACGGTGGGAGGGCCGTGAAAAGGATACCAAACTTGACATCGAGTGCGGGGGTTGTGTGCTCACCTACTACCGGTTCTGACAGTTTCCAGATATGCCCCGCCTCCCATCGGGGATACGAGTGGCAACAACGGCGGCCCATCTCCATCGTCATCGCACGTTATGCGCTTGTCATCCTCTTTTCTGGAATCTCTACCCATCCCTGCCTGCCTAACCGAACTGCGACCGACTCGTGGGTTATCCAAAGACAACTTGCGACTCTTGTATACAGCGCATATCCCCATAATCCTCCTCAACCCGCTCACCACACCACTCACGACCCTTTTCTCACATACTCCTTCGAATTCAAAGCCGACAGTGTTACCATACCCACTCCCAGCGCATGCCCTCCTTCTAATCACGTCCCCATCGCCCATCTCAACTACGTCTAGCACCCCACCAGCCGTGTTTGGACTCGGGGCTAGTCCAAACAGGGTATTCTTCATCGACCCAGACCGGGCTTTATCATCGATCCGCGCATTGCGTGCCAATCCTTCAAACGTACTACACGTACAGCGCTACTCAGACGATGCCCTTGCCTCGGGCCTGAGTATGCTAAGGCAGCAACTGCAATCTATTCCCACTGCAATGCAGAAAGGCGATGCGCTGGTGCGTGCGGCCGTCAGTGTGATGCGCAGTAGCTTGGATGGAGTTGAAGCAGAGCTACGCGAAGCGGCTGCTCTTGTGCGCACTCTACGAAGCGAGACCTCTCAGGAGAGGGAGGATGCCCACCGCGCCGTATTCGGCCCTGCTTCAGAATTGAAGTCGCTCAATGAACGGACTCGATCGCAGCCACCTGACACTGGCAGTACACCGAAAGTGGGAACCCCGACAGCATCGCACGACAGCAACAAGGTCCGCGCGGCCATGTCGCGCGCAGACGACGACGTGCTGCCCGTACTGGACAACATGACATGGTGGCGCGTCCTCTGGGCGCCCGACGAAGTCGGCTGGCGCATGTGCCAAGCGGTCCGCGACGCCTGGATCGGCAGCATCGCAGGCGGACTGCTGCCCGCGCTGGCGGCGCTCCCCAACACGCAGTCCGTGCAGACCTCTCGCGCCCTCTCGCGCGTCACCGCCGGTGCCGGTGCCGGTGCCGCGACGCTCCCTGCACCGCTGCGCTCGCACGTGCTGCTCAATGCGCTGAGCCAGCTCGCCCACTCGCCTACCTTCGCCGTCGACCCCCGCGCGCTGCTCCGCCCGCTCGAGCGCCGTCTCGCGCGGCTCGATGCGGGCACGACGGCTGCGCTGGCGCGCGCCGCGCAGGTCCTCGTTTTGCGCGTCGTTGGGAGCGTAAGCGCTGGGGCTGGCGCTGCGGCGAGCGTGATGGTGCTCCTCGCGCATTGGTCAGCCGTGGCGGCGGTGGGCGAGGCGGCTGGCGCCGGGCTCCTCGTCGCGGCTGCGGGGTTGCGGTGGGCAATTGGGAGGTGGGATAAGGCCCGGAAGTTGTGGAGGGGTGATTGGGTCCGGGTGAAGGAGGCGGCGGAGCGGGACGTCAAGGTATCCACGTTCTTGTTGCTTTTCTTCTCCTGGGAGAGCCACCGCTGATATTGCCCTCGGATGTGTGCAGACTGCAATCGATGAAGCGCTCGAGACGCAAGTTCTGATCGTACCAGTACGAGCAGCGGAGGGCATCGAAGGCATTGTCGCGAAACGCAAAGATGAAATAGGTCACCTACGACGGGAAGTTGACAAGCTCGACGCTGTTATTTCTGACTCTCAAAACTCAGCACATAGAAGTCCCGACGATTCCTAGTGGATAGTGAGCTATCGTCGCGCCTGTAAAATGTCTAGAGTATAGTCTATCTACACAGGGCTGATTATATACTGAGTGAGGGATATGCGACAATGGGCCACGAAATGCAGATTATATATATGAGCGCGCATGCCAGTGTTACAGGACTAGATAGCACCAGATGATGATGTTTGCGGAGACATTGACTCGGGTACTATTAGGGCACCGTAAATGGGTGTACGACATGAGCCGAAAAAAGAAGAAAAAAGCACTCACGAGGAGGGAGTTGTGGTCGTGTGCCTTCTGAGAATACTCGACCAAGGAGAACCCCAACGCCTTCAAATACACCAAGCAAGATTCCGCAAGCGACAGCAGAGCCGAAAGCAGCTTTTGGACCGCCTGTAGAGCAAGATATCAGTAAAAGATCAGGGTTGAATAATTGAGAGCCCATCCGCGAAGATATTCCGGATGAGAGAAAAACTCACTGCGCGCTGCCAAGGAACCTCCTGTCATAAAGCCGGAAATAATGGCATTCCATGCGTCCTCCTTTTGCCGGAACCCTTTCACAGCGCAGTCGAATGTGGAGAACATGCCACCCCAAACACCAAAGTTGCCGCCGGTGACAGGTGCGCGGGCTTTGATAGTCGAAATGGAACCAGCGAGACGTTCACCCTATATCCCGTGCAGACGTTGGCATCATATGCTCCTATCAGTGACCAAGACAGGCAGGAAATACATACCCTCGGTGAGTTCCGCGCGCCTTTTATGCCGTGCCAGATGCCACCACCGACGGCACCCATGGCAAAAGCACCACCAAAGTCATTGAGGATCACCCAAGGGCTATACGTGGACGGCAATTAGTATATCCGGGAGCAAAGTCCAAACACGTATGGTCGCACCAGGGATCCCGAGTATGATCTGCGTGTGCCATGAGATAAAGGGAAATAAAGTACGTCCAACCAAACTAAGGAGAAGGGTGTGTAAATGTCAATGTATGAGCGGCAGAGCGGGAAAGCGGAAATCTGCAACTTAGGGCCGGCTCATAGTCACGTGGGTGATGGGCGGTGATCGTGGGAACCCGTGCTGCCCCGGCGCGGATCCCGGGGAACGCCAAGGCACGCCACGGTCATTAATTAAAGCGGGCGCCGTTAGACGAACGTTTATGGACGGGCAGGGCTGGCTAAAATGACAACGCGAACAGCGAGCCCTCCATCTCACCTCGTTTCCTCTTTCGGCCCCTATCGTTCTCCTCTCCCTCAACGGCCCAGCCATGGCCAAACCTCAGGTAGTCTCTCCGTGGCGTGATGCTAGTTTGGATTCCCAAGGCGACAAGAGAGCCCTTACGAGTGAGGTCACTACCTCTCCCTCAACCGACCAAGACCAAGGCGCGTCAACAACTGCGGGGCCTTATCGATTGTACAAACGGCGATGGGTTGGAGTCTTTGCCATGGTCAGTATCAACTGTTTCTGTTCAAGCTGGCTAAATGCTGAGATATGGTGGATAGTTTGTGCTGGAAGCCGTGAGTGCCGCCAGCTGGCCGTGGTTTGGCCCTATATCCAACAACGGTGCGGCACTGTGTTAGGTTGCGGGCACTCTCTGACATTACTGACTTGTCCTCAGTTGTTCGTGATTTCGGGTTCACCCTGGACGAGGTGAACTGGTTAGGCAACATCATTGCATGTGTATATCTTCCCACAGCTTGTCTCACACCCATCATTACCAAGCGATATGGACTCAGAAGATGTGTATGCCCCGTGTCTCGTCTATGTCGTACATCTCTTCTAATTCCGCTTTCTCAGTGTGACATTGCCGCTGTCTTGCTCCTATTATCAGCATGGGTCCGTTACGCCGGTACTGCGCGGTCGTTGTCCATAGGTGGTGCCTATGCCCTCATTATCATGGGCCAGGTGGGAGATGCACCCCGGAACTTCCTCCTCCCTCTTTTGTCTCATATTTTCTCCAGGCACTTTCTGCCGTTCCACAAACAGTCTACCAGATTTTAGCACCAAAATATTCAGAACGGTGGTTTGACCTGAAAGGCCGCACGACCGCGACGATGATCATCTCGATAGGTATAGACCCTTTCTCGCGACACGGTATCCCCACAGGCTGACGCGACTTCGTTTCAGCGAATCCTATCGGTGGTGCGTTGGGTCAGCTTCTATCACCCGTGTTCTCGGATACGCGCAAGTCAGTGCGTGTACATTCAGTCAGTTTATCTTAATGTGCATGTCGACATGGCGCGCAACCTCTAAGATTCTCGCATTGGGCATCATATCAACCGCGGTCATCCCCATAGCCCTCCTTATTCCCGAGGCACCGCCAACTCCCCCTTGTAGGGACCCATCGTCTTCCAACTAGTTCCGTAAGCTGAAAGCTTTGTTTCTCTCAGCATATTCTGGCTCTCGCATCCCGTCTTCGTCCATCACGTCTCTCATCCGAGCCGCGGTGGGGCTTAATTGCCCTCCGGAGGCATATATGACGTTGCGCGAGCGATTCGATTTCGCCGTTCTCGTTTCGGTGTTTTCATCACTCCTCGCGGCGTCAGTCTTCCTTTTTTTTTTTCCATGTTCACCTATTTCTCATCCATATTACCAGCATCAACACCTTCTCCGTCCTCAGTGCACAATGGATGGTGTGTATCTTGTGCAGCTATTGGTACCACCGTCAACTGATCGCGTCCCATCCGCTCAGTCTCCGTACGGTTACTCGGATAACACTTCCGGTCTCATGGGTGCAGCTATGCTTCTGTCGGGTATCGTGGCGGCTATCGTCACCTCACCAACCTTCGATCGCATCTTAACCCATCACCTGGGAATTACCGTGCGCATTCTATGCCCAATCATTGGAGTAACTTGGCTATCTCTTATCTGGGCCGGTAAGGGGCTTCCGCTCCCCTTTCCCCTTGGACCGCTAATCTAATGCCCATTCGTTGTAGTGAGACCACATAATGCCGCAGCCCTTTTCGCCCTTTTCGTCGTCATTGGGGTGTGCTCGATAACCCTTTTGCCGGTTGGGATCGAGCTTGGCGTCGAACTGACTAGGAACCCGGACGGGAGCTCTGCTGTATTATGGTTCTTGTCCGTGCTCTCTTTCTTCTCTGGGCTATCCCACCAAAATGCTAATTTTCTTTTTTTTTGAAGCGGCAATCTACTAAGTATCGTCTTTATACTAGGTCAGTCTCATGCATCGCCGCCCTTCTTTTCTGATCTGTCTATGCCATATCTATCACAGGGCAAGGTGCTCTCCGCGATTCTCCCGCAGCGATCCCACCACAAAATATGCACCGCGCGATCATATTCAATGGCGTCTGGACGTTCGCCGTCACCCTGTCCGTTTTCTTCCTCCAAGGAAACCAGGCACGACGTGAACTGGACGAGCAGATGTTCAGGGAGCAAACAACGACGAGCCTGGTGATGGACAAGGTATCGACATTGCCCTCACAGGAACAGGAGCCATTGGCGGATCCGTGAGTATTTGATTGTCATGTTGGGGGGGGATTTCGAAGACCACTTCACAGCACCTGCTTCATTTACCGATCAATTTTTAATAACCACTGATACCTATCTCCACTATCTATGTGTTGTTGATCTGGACACTATTTCACGCTTATGTAGGGGAACCGGTTGTACAATGGAGTATGGGAGCCTCAGAGCCTCATTGATTGATCCCAGTAACTTACCGTACAGTACAGGTAAATGTGAACATGTCGACGTCGACCGGGCCTGATGCCGTAGTGGTACGTGGTGGGATGTGTACATTTGCGGGGTGTCGATCGGTCGATCATCGATCATCCACTGATCATTGGCAAGGCAAACTCCCATGAGGTAGTCAAACTCAAACCCTTCTCCGTTCGTGGCGCAGATGTTATATGCATTGATCCGGGGATACTGCGCTGTACCGTACTCTGACGCACAACCTTCCCGAAAATACTACACACACACACACAGGTGGTGGTATCATCGGCGCGCGGGACAGAACGCGCTGTGTGATGACCCCAGACATTTACACGTCCGCGTCTGGCGATGGTGGCTTCTTCTTGTTGAAGCCCTGGAAGTACTTTTCCCGAAAGTCGCGGTGGGCGGGGACGTGGCCGGCGCTGGCAGCGAGGAGAAGGAAGAGGAGCACGGTTCTCCCTCGTTCTCTGTTTCGCCGTCGTGGGGTTCTGCTCGCGAATCGAAGGTCGGCGGTGGGTATGATCGAGTGGTGGCTTTGCGGATCGTGATCAACTTGAGGGACGAAACGACGATTATTTTTTTTTTTCAAAAAAGCAAAGGCAAAAAAAAAAAAAAAAAAGGTTAGTGAGCAAAAAAAAAAAAAAAAGAAAAAAGAAAAAAAGCGCGAGCGGAAGACGAGAGCTGAGGTGGATGGGGGCCAGGCGGGTATGTGTATGTGACGATTGTGCTACGATGAAGGATGAGGAGGGGCGCGTGTATGAAAGTACGTACTCGCCGACCCCACGCGCCGAAATCCTGTAGCGAGTTTGCGATGACTTGCATGCCGTCGCAGAGCATACCGTCCAGGTCGAGCTCCTTGTACTCGTCTATCACGGTTGGCAGGAAGAAGACTAGGCGTCCGCCGGGCTTCAGGAGGTACCTCGCAAGGACAACAAGGTCAGCCGCGAGTGCGGATAACTCGTATGGTTTGGTGGGGGGCACGTATGGCTGGTCATCCCTAAAGAAAGAGAGAGGAGGATACTGAGTCCGAGTCACATTTTGAGCCACTTATACATACGTGCGTGGTTGTGTGGTGAGAGGTGGATCAGCAACCGCGCGCTCCTTTTTACGACCAAGACGCTTTGCACCTGCTCGGACGCCGTCTACAGGGAGGGGGGGGAGAAGGGTGATTCAGACTCTGATTCGGGGGAGCCGGGTTCTTTGCGCGTCTGAGGATAAACGAGAGCTTACAGGGAGGATCTGTGACGATGGCGTCGAAGAGGCCACCACATCTCCAGGGATTTCGCGTGATGTCGAAGGTGCATAGGTCCAAGATGCGCTGCCGAACACCGTATTGAGCCGCGGCGCGCATGATCCCCGGTTGTTGCGCTTCTGGGGAAAAACAGGGGATCAACAGGTCACGACATGTGCGTGATTGTGACGGGCGCGATCACCGACCTTTCCCGCGCATCTGTCGGCCATCGATGTCCGAGCCGAATACGAACGCACCGAAATGGGCGGTTGTCTGTTGTTGTAATCAGAACAAGATGGATAAGATTTGACGGCATCTACGAGGAGACGTTGATGGCATACGTAGGCCATGCTGCCCGTGCCCATGAAAGGATCGTATATCAACTTTCCTGGCGACGCCTGTCGTGCGGCGCATCATTGGGAGACGTGAGAGTGAGCAGCTGACTGATTATTATGATTATTATTATTTACCAAGGTTTGATTTGCCATGAGGAGGGATAATTCGGCTTCCATGCTTGTGTTGCCAAAGTATCGCCGTTTTTTGACGTCGAACGTTTTGATCAGGGGACGCGCGCTGCCTTGCTCTAACTGGGACAGAGATGACGTTCGACAAACGAAACGACGGGGGGCATTCGGTAGCCTCTGCGCACCAACCTGCCGAAAAATACCTCGTGAAAATCTCCCGTGCGTCCGGTCGCGCCGTGAATGTCTGGGTCTCGTTATGACAAAATGTTCATCATCATCATCATCAGAGGTAGCTTACATTCTTCGAAGCACCCTATGGTGACCTCTGGGCTCAAGAGCTCGATCCTGCCCATGAACCCCATATACGCGAAATCCTCGATGATCTCACGTTGTCGCCCCTTGGAGATTGAGCGATTGTAGCCATTCACGACAAACTTGAAGGACGTGTCTGGGATATATTTCTCCCACAGATGTCGCGAGGCCTTGTTTCGTTCGTGCACCTCTTCGTAGGTGCGGCCCCTAGCGTACAGCTCGTACACAGACTTGTCGTGCGAGCGCCACAAGTGCCAGTGGGCGGCCACAAGAAACCACAGAACCGTCAACATTGATCAGCTCCGTGGACGTTTCGAGTGGCCACCTACTTGATCAGTATGCATCTCCGAGCAAGCAATCGCACATGCTCCTCCTGTTCCAGGGCGAGGACGCCGAACGGTCGCGACGGGTCAAAGTCGTCTGCGATGTCAAGTGGGAAGCCATAAAGCTCCGCGACAGATCGTAGTTCTGGGATACGGAAATGCTCGTGAGCTTGTGCAAAGACAAGAAGATACAGTTGTGAGGGCATAAGGAGTAGCAGTGAACCCCCGGTGGCGGCTCGGAGTACGATTATCTCCCGAGACCGTTGTTGTTTGTTAGCACTAGCCTTCCTTCAAGTTTCTTGTCTGTTGCATCCACTCTCTGCGATGAACGACTTTCCACGAAATGTCGTCCGTAAACATTTACAGCATATTCCAAGCTATACTAGAGACCATCGAACCTGGAAACCGTGCGGTCCCCCTGCTCTCTCTTTCCCGCCCGACGTGATCACTTACGCTCACCCGCTCGTCGTCATCCGCGCCGCAATAACCTCCACAAAATAATGCGCTACACAGTCTCGGACGAAGCCATAGAAAAACTAAGCACTCTGTTCTCCGAGCAGCTTTTGCTGGCCGCCCTAGATTTGATCGATAGAGACTGCGGTAAGGAAAACCCCCCCTCGCTGTCCTTCCTTCCTTCTCCAGGAAGGCGCGCGCCTAGGATGATGATACGTATGGTGGTTTCATGCTGTAGTGGTCAAGTACATTTCGCCGTGGGATCGAAGCCACATATCCGTCCTCGGGACAATGGGCTCTTACACCGTTTTTCCGAGCCTGCATCAATCCTGTTCCATCCCGTTTTTCTGCACATGCCCGGCCTTCTCCTACGCCGTGCTCATATCTCGTTCTCAGATCACGGTACGTGCGCATAACTCGAATCATCTTTTCATCTTTTTGGTTGCGATCAGGGGGTGTATTATTATCCGCAGTGCAAACACGTCCTGGCCACGCTGATTGCTCAACGCTTATCGAAATGCGTCGTGCGCGAGATGAATGCAGACGAGTTTGTGGCCCTCATTGCACGACAGACCTTGGACACGTAGGAAGCAAACACGACATGGATATCTAGCATTACGCCCACTTGTACAGCAGATTATATAGTGAAGCTTCAACATTAGCTATTGTGTGTGGGTATTTAAGAGAGAATTAGCTCAACAATGAAAGCAAAAGGGACAAGAATAATTTAATTCCGCGAGGAGCCCCTCCCAGCTTCCTCGAAAGCAGACCAATTCATTACCATGGTATCATCATGCTGCTGATCCGTAAAAATTCATAGGAGAGATCGCTCTAATGCGACCCCCCACGGGCTTGGCCTTCTCTTTGTCTTTGGCGGCCCCGCTCTCTTTAATGACCTGTCCAGCCTGAGGTTCTTCTTGCATACGCCACACTCGCCAGTCTAGCACCTCCGCGTATTCTATCAGGGCCTTGACGAGCGTCTTGAGCTCGTTCTGCGAGGGAAGAGGGCGAGCGTCATCGTACACTCGCATCTGCACTTTGCCATCGCCATCGTCGGACTCGTTCGACTCTCCGTCAGACTCATCTCCAGAAGCGGACGACAAGGACGAATCAGATCCAGGCTCGTCCTCAGTCTCGCAAGCGTCGGACAAGGGGGTCAGGTTGCTCGAGCACGCGCCAGAGTGCGATTCACGAGCGCTAGGACCGCCAGTCTTCCGTGAGCTGGCGCTGGTGCCAGTGCTTGCAGCCGAGCGCCCGCGACCGTCCGGGACGGCGACAGATGCGGCTCGCTCGTTTCGGCCGTCGCCCTTCTTGGTAGCGAGACGCTTCTTCCCATCCGCCGCAATCCCGTTCTTCATCGCGATCCAGTCCGCGAGCCTACGGATCTCGTCCGGCTGGCAGAATCCCCACCAGCGTTCAGCGTCATCATCTTCGTCATTGTCGTCCTCGCCCTCTGGGACGAGTCCGTCAACGGGCTTCTTTCCCCAGACGGCGACGAACCAACCCCAGCGTCGCATTGCGCCGCGCTCGTCTGCGCTGACAATCGCGCGGCCCTGCGCTTTGCCGCCTTTGGTCGTATCGCCGGCCAGGAGCGCCAATGCGGCCTCGCGCTCTGCCACGCTAGGCGTGAGCGCAAAGTATATGCGGCCCTCATGGTCGGTGCCCAGTGGCGCGAAGCGTGGGGCATACGCATGTAGCGTAACACGTTGCGCGTGCTCGAGTGAGCTCAGGCTTCTCTTGTACTCCGTTCGAGCTGCCTTGTTCTGCCAAGTGCATGCTCGCATCACAATCTGTCTATTAAAACCACAGAAAAGAAATCGTACCGGGTTCTTTTTTGTTTCCTCCCATTGCTCACGGATGGCCTTTGCTCGCTCCCTTTCCTCCTTAACTCGCTCTTTCGCTTCCCTGACACCTTCCTCAAACTCGTCGCGCACAGCTTGAGCATCCAAGACCATCTCGATTAAAGGCAGCACGACAGGGACGAGTTGCGCAGTGGTCGTGACATTCACCCCTGCAATATTTGATGCGCCACTACGTGTGGTGTGTATCTTGGTGTGCAGAGGAGGGGGGAGTGGGTCGGGGAATATAGGCCCGTTGTCTACCTTCGCAAACTCGGCACGCAGACCCGCAAGCGCACTCCACATACGGCTTAGGTTTGCACGGGATGCCTTGATCTCCTGGATTGCCTCCTGGATAGCCTTCTTCTCCTGCTTGCCATCGAACTCGGGCTGATTGTTCAAGAGTAAACTAAGGAGGCCGAGGAAGATTGCTCGTAGGCACGTTTCGCCCACCCATCCCATCTCCACGTCGATATCTTGCTCTGACTCATCTTCATCGTCGTCAATTTCACGTGACCGTCGCCCGCCGATTTCCTCCAACTCTTCAAGGTGGGCGCGCGACATGTCGAGTAACTTGCCAAATCGGAGAACAAACTCTCGGATCGCGATGCGTGGCAGCGCCCGGTCAAGCGTAAATGATGGTGGAACGGGTACGGGAGTCCAAAGAACCTTTGGGAGGGGTTTTGGCTTTCGATTGACGGGTAGCCTCGGCTTCGAGGCTGTCGTGTTGGATACGGTGTTTGGTACCTTGGGCGGCTTGGGCACCTTGCGTCGTTTGGGAGGATCGGGAATTTGCCTGCCTTTGCCAGGGAGTATCCCGATCATCTTGACATTACTGTCAAGCATGACTGCAACCGAGTCAGCTCCAGATTTCTTCGCTGCCAATGTCAAATTGCTGGAAATACGGGGAAAGAGGTAAGAAACGAGGATCCACGAGGCGGATTGAAGCGTACCCAGTGGGTTCAAGACCCATGGCTTTGCGACACCCACGGCAATTACAATTACCAAGACAGCGTGGACACCTAGCGAGGCCAAGCAGTCAGAAAATGATAGGACTCAACTAATTGGGCTCACTTGAAGATGTAACCTTGCGCTTTATCATGTCCAGCGGTCTCATTGGATAGAGCGTTGATGCTGTGGTCTTTGATCTCGTCTAGGTCCTGCCCGTAACGATTCTTAAGACATGACCTGCAATACTTGGCCTTGCAACGAGCTTGGGAATGAGGGGTCTTGATCTTATAAGTACAATATAATCCGACTAGAGGAGGGTTTCAGAATGGTGACGAAGCGCATGATCAGTGCCAGGATTGGTTCACCTGAAGAGTCGCGTTTTTTATTGCATTGGTGACAATAGAAAAAGCCATTTGGAAATTCCGAAGTTGAGTTTGATGCTACTGTATGGGTGGGTCTTGTGGCACCTTGGCCCTTGGATGCCATGGTGGAGAGTTTCTGTCTCTTTGACTTAGCTTCCGGAGCGCGCTGCTCGGTCTCGTCAAAGATCCCCTCGGAGCGTTTGCGTTTATTTACAGCGAATGGAGAGCCTGTGCTCGGCATGTTATGCGCGCGTAATGGAGTAGGAGTGGGTGGATTATGAGAAGCGTCAGTCGTGGTGCAGGCTCCGATTGATTCGGATGTGCCGAGGGTGTATGGAGAACGTGGAATCAAAACGTAGACCTCCTGAATTTTTCGCTGCCTGTAGGAAGGAGGAAGGACGCGCTGAGCGGATGATCGGCGGATAGACATGAGATGATAGTGGTTGGGAATAAACCACCGAGTTGTCGCTCTGACCTCGCGTTCCGTTGACTTCCCAATTCGAGTAAATTGACCGACCATCACGTGGTCCAGCCCAACGGAACGATCACGTTATCTTATCGCTCTATTAGTCATCCCTGCCCCCCTCAGCCCCACCTTTCCTATGAGCGAATACTGGGTATCAAAAAAGCGTTATTTCTGCAAGTACTGTGACGTATACATTGCGGACGATGTCCCTTCTCGGCAACATCATGAGAACGGTCTTCGACACAAGGGAAATGTCGAACGTTTCGTACGTGGCCTCTACAAGGCAGGCGAGAAACGCAAGAAGGATGCCGAGGAGGAGAAGAGAGAGATGAGGAGGATAGAGCAGGTGCGCGTTCACCTCCATTTTCCACTCATTTTTGTCTAACTCTCTCACCGCAAAGGCTGCCGGTGCAGCGTTTGCTCAAGACGTCAGTGCTGGTCGAGCGCAGTACGCAGCCACAGCGAGTACAGCGAGTACTTCTCGTGCGACCGCATCCTCGGGCCAAAAGCCCAAAAATTCGGGCGGAATATCAGATTACTCGACTCCAGAGTCACTCGGATACACAGACCCGGATATAGAGCGTGCTCGCGCGGAAGCAGAGCGTCGGCGGATGCAAGGAGTCGCCGGCGATTGGGAGGTCGTAGAATCAGCTCATACAGAGCCTCCTTCTGCGACAGGGGAAGAGGCGACGCAAGGGAACGACACGCAAAATCCTGAGGATAATCAGGAGACGAGCAGCAAGAAACGTGCCGTGCCGGACCCCGACCCCGTAGAAGAGGACGGAGCACGTTGGAAGTTGCGGAAGAAGTCTACTATGGTTGGCCTCGGGGAGATCTATGACCCTGGGATCATTGCGATAAAGCCAAGGGCCAAGGCGGAGGTCAATGGCGAGGAGACGGGCAGCCAAGTTGAGCTGCCTTCCGGTGAGTCCACAATGGCAGGTGACACTCAGGCGACCTCTGTACCCAAATGGGCTCCTGTTAAATGGAAAAAGGCGACTGAGCCAGCGGCGGATGATACAAGCGGTGCAGGGAGCTCTGAGCCTGGAGGGGACAGGGCATTTTCAGAAGGAGCGCGAGTTCCCCCAGACCCTTCGAACGCAGACGGGAATCCCGTGCCAGCTCCTGTCGCCGATGCCTCCGTGAAGGGAGAGCCGTTACCTGTCAAGCTTGAGGAGACGCCTGCACCTTCTGGAGAGACTAGAGGGAGTTTGTTTCGCAAGCGCAAGGCACCACTTGGAGGCGGCACGAGTAGTCGGGGGCGAAGGTTTTAGACAATCTCACTGTATTTTTGTCCGCAGTAATAACTATCTCTCGCAAACCTTTCCATTAGCGGTTACCTGTGCTTGCACGGGCGTGTTCGCTTTTCTCAGCCCGCATACAGTATATAGACTGCAGATATAATAAAGACATTGCCGTGCGGGTCTACATTTCTTTTACACGGCGTGTTATGTTCACGTACGCACAACCGTCGCATTCGGAGCTCGGAGCAGAAACTCTCCGAGTGCCACACGCCCGTTTTTGGATTAGTCGAACGTTTTTTTTTTATTGCGTGGGTCGGTGCTGGTGAAACTGGTGTTGAGAGTTGGAGGGGAGGAATGGGAGTTGAGATTGTGTCTTGCTTGCGTTAAAGGAACTTTGCTAACCAGAACGTTGGTTGCATTGAGCCACATGTGCTCGTCTCAGATGAGGTTCAACACGACCAACGTGATGATGTTGTGGCCTTGTGGGAATGTGAACGGTGTACTATGGCGGTCAATCTGCTCCGCTCGGTCAAAGCAAAAGAACGGAGATAAAGGTGACACGGAATATAACACCTCACCTGTTCTTCGTCCGGGCAGGACTGCGGCGTGTACGTCGGATAGTTGAGACGGTCGTGGACTGATCGACTGAATGTGCGCAAGTGCGTGCAAATGACAGCAGGCGCTCGATGAAGGCAGACGACGCAAACGGAAATGCACGCATGCATGCACACGCGAATCACATACCGGAGCACGTACAGCCTGAACGGGGAGTGAGTGCAAGGCAGGCAACAGCTCCGACTTGTCCTGCATCCTCCCTGTTTCTCTCGCCAGCCGTGAAACAATCATGTCATTCCGCTGCGGAACAGCAGGTACTACCGGTACGAGCAGAGGGAACCGTCAATCATTGATGGTAACGTCTCATTCTGATGGAAGGCGTTGAAATGATTGTCTGAGTTTCTACCGCAAGCGCAGCAGTGCGTCCGAGTGTCGGAAGACGGCGCCTTTGCCCTTCGCTTGTCATCTCGATTTCTCTCGCCGAGCGCGAACGTGTTCGGAGCACAGCATGACGATATGACGATCATTGTTGATGGGCAGCATGAACCGGCTGAACATGCAGGCAGTTGTGAAAACGTCAAAACGCAGTGAAACAGTTTAGGGGTGTAAATCCATTACCGATGAAAGACTAACAGACGATCACAAAGACAGAGAGGGTGGGGCGGGACTGGGCCAGAAAGGGAGAATACGGCAGCCAGTAGCAAGACGGATGGAAAGGCAGTGAATGAGAGGATGACCGAGCAGCCAAAGGCACGAAGGCTAAGCACAAAGAAAGAAAGAGAGAGCAAAGCCGAACGGGAATCTTAGTTCTGTCCTGTCCCTGTGGGCGCAAGACAAGGGATCAGAGCCACTGCAGCCGAGTGCCCTTCCTGTCTGGACTAACTAGCTGCTAGTATCCCTCCCTTGTGTGAACCTGTTGCAACCCGTTTAGCCTAAGAAAGCTCGGCGCTGTATGTAGCGACGGCGAAGTGAGACTGCGACGACGGGAATAGGCTATGTACCAGTACGGGGACCATGGGAACGGCAGGCCAAGCATCTTCCACATTCTGTGCACATCATTGCGTCCTTGCGGAGATGAACGGGGGAGTCTGAGGTAGCATTATTAATGACTGGCCGGTCCCTGTTGATGTTCATTTTCACGAGCGAGCACTGCTGTTCTGTTGATTAGCTGCCATCATGAAACTAACTTTATGTGGGGCGGGTGGGGCGAGCGCTTATGTCGTCGAGCTCGTACCGTGTGTTCAGCGCCTGTTTCGACTCTTCGGAGTACAGAGGTAGGTAATATCATTGTCTGATGTGGCTCAATAAGGCAGAGGAAGAACGAGTGGCTGGTCTGCAAAGGAAAGCAATGATATCTATTTCGGATAGCTGCCTACAGAGAACCAGACAAAGCTCTGAATGCATGCATGCCGCTGGCTGCCTCGCTAACATCGATCTGTAAACTTCAAAGGGCAGATCGTGATGTCCTCCGGTGATTTTGCTTACTGCGTCTTACCAGGACAAGCGTCTTTTTGCCTTTGCTTGACAAAAGGACGGGATTGACAGAGTAAGCAGCAAGGCGCTGCGGCTAGAATAATCCTGATTTTCTCATTGATATCGCCGATACCATGTGGATCTTACAATGTTTGTGCGCGTACCACGTAAACGTCCGTCGCTTTGCAGTTGCATCATGTACTATATTTACGCATCACTTATCGCCATTTGCTGAGATGGGATCCCTGCCACGGGTCAGTCAGCGCAGTACCGGTCAGCGCTCAGCCACCAGATGTTGACGTTGATGACTACTACATGCTACATGGACCATACCATCACCTGGGTTTATTGTACGGCACCTTGCCGGTTGCCGCGGTAATCAAAAGCGGGTGCACTGGTATGGACCTGAGTGCAAAGTATAACGCGAGCTAGGTCACCATAGTGTCACCATCCTGTGTCCTGACGGGGTTCCCGTCCCACAGCCAAATCCTTCTCGGCATCACAACATGTTATATTTTGAGACCATTCTGGCGTGATGGGAGTACCACACCGCTACATCGGGTGTCACAGTGCATTTTCTAGGTATCATACGACACCAGATGATCGTGAACAAGGAAGAGTAGCTGAGGCCTCGAGGTCCTAAGCATCGAACAATGGACGTGGATGAATGGAAATGTCATGCAGTAAGTAGACAACATGGACGTGGGGAACGGGGAAGAGAGCACTTATCATGATTGATCATCAACCACCGGGTATCAATATCATTGCTGTTGGATAACTACAGGATGATTGGAGAGCTGGCGTGCGGCGACAAATGACTCTATGGCTTCCTGCACAGATCTGGATGGTTGGCACTTCTCCAAGGAAAGGATACGCAGCTCAGGCAACACTTCTATGGCCCTTGCCCCGGTGAGCTCTTGCAGAGCGGGTGCGATGAGTGGCATTATGTGCATGGACACATGCAGACTTTGAACGGCAATAAATGGATGGAAAAGCTCCAGCCATTGCGAAGGGTCCATGTTTATAGTATTTGGTTGGCCATGGAGTCCAAGACGTTCCACATGAGAGAGGAAAGGCGACAGCTCCTGGCACACCAATGCAATCGACCAGACCCTCCCACCACGTCTGATTATCAAATTGAAACTATCTGATGCTAAAAGCTTGATATAGGCGATCCAAATGGAAAAGTTCACCATGGCTCGAGTGGGCAGCCTGGACCTTTCCGCCTGAGTGATGAATCTGTAGAGTTGTGAGATGTGAAAGATAGGGCCGTTGAGAGTTATTAAGAAGGTCTGGAGTACGGGAGCATCGAATCGAGCAATAAAGTCGTCCAAATACTTGCTAGCGCCTTCAAAGTGAAAAGTAGTGAGAGTGGGGAGCACAGTGCGTGTAAAAGGAGGTGAAGTTGTTTGTTTGGGGTGAGATATCATCCAATCCTCGTATTCGATACCTAAGTGTTCGAGATTGGGCAACGCAACTAGGCAAGCGGCCATCGCCTCGGGTGAAATGTACCCGATGTTTGGTATTCTCCGAAGCCGGAGTGTGACAAGGTGGCTGGTAGTGAGGAGCAATTTGGGTAATGCGGGAAATGCAATCCCGTTAAAGGCCACTATTTGTAGAGATGGCGCAGATTCGCCCAAGAAGGCATCGGGAAGGATCATTCTACCACTTGAAGTTGAACCAAGATGAAGGTGCGTCAGCGCTGGGAATGGTCCCCGCATCACAGTGGCGAATCTCTCCTCCAGGAAAGGACATATAAGAGAAATCTCAGATACACGATCATGGTGTGCGAGTGCAGAAATGATGCTCTCATCCTCATCTGAGCACCGGCTTTCGTGGTGTATGACAATGGGAAGGGGTGGCCAGATATCCAGTGACTTCCTCACTGGTGTTATGGGGTTGCACTTGAGGACCAGATGCAGATGCAGGGGTGATGCAAAGATAGTGTGTCGCCATCTTCGGCACACATGCACGAATGTTTGCCACCACGATCGGTCAGTTGGGTTAACTTTTTGGTAAAGAAAGAACACTTCTAGGAGAACATCGTTGGGGAGTACGTCGATTGTCACATGGCCTACAGCGCACCTGTCAGTGATCATCAGCAGACACTGTGAAAAGGACGTACGTTGACTTCGTTCCTTACCAGACTCTCCCCCGTGGTCTATGGGGCACTCCTCCATTATGGGCCTCAGAAGAAAGGTCTATCAGGATAGACAATCTGAGGATGCAAAGGAAATAAATATTGAACAACGCGGTTGACTGGGAAGGTGACCAGCTGGACAGCTTCGGGTATGACTTTGCTAGTTGCTCTGGCAATGGTACTAGTAGATACAGACGTAGTTATGGGGTCTAATTGGGAATAGTGTCAGAAGGTTAAAGGGTCGGTCGTAGGAGCCGCAAAGCGCACGCAGGTCTGCTTATTTTACTCTAGGGTCAGAATATAATAACGGACGAATTGCCTGAGTAATCAACTCACTAGCCCATAAGCAGACTATTTCTAAGGCCCTGGACAGCACCTCAAACGTTTTGCTTCGGGGTTTTCCGGAGATCACGTGCGTGACAGGGGTGTCCATTCGTGACATCACACAATCATTTTGGCAAAATGAAAATGCGTGATGCGTGATGCATGTGACCTGATGTATGTGATGGGTGACGGGCAGGAATGGGAATTCTCAGATTCTTGGGAGTTCCTCGTGTTTCTCTTGACTATCATCATGCAAACGCGCACCACGGCAAGAAAGGGGAATGGCAGGAAGACGTTTGCAACTCCAAATTTGCGACTCCACCGCTGACCATGATGACAACTGAGAGGCGAGCTCACAGTCACATGCATCACGCATCACGCATCACGCATTTTCGTTTTGCCAAAATGATTGTGTGATGTCACGAATGGACACCCTTGTCACGCACGTGATCTCCGGAAAACCCCGAAGCAAAACGTTTGAGGATTTTCCTGGGATTTTCCCGGTGCTGTCCAGGGCCTTGCTTGGATTTTTACAAAATACTGAAAATTGACGTTCGCAGCCAGATATGTGGACTCGACTTAGTCATCGGTTCGATTCGTGAAATGGTTACAAGGTTACACCGGCACTGGTTGGCTTGTATGTAACCTTGCATACTGGCAACGGCACTTGCTGGACACCATCCCTGAAGCAGGCCTGAAGCTGAAGCTTGTCCCATGCATCATTTGTTCTACTGTTCTACAAGCAAAATCAGGAAACTTTAGCTGAGCGATAAGGTCAATGCAGAAGCCGGTGCCTGTGAGCAGGGCATGACGCCATCGAACGAATAGCAACGTGTTGCTCGCTGGCAGCTTTTGAACGCCTTATTGTCCTACTCAAATGGTGACAGAATGAAACGTGTGGACCACGTCACTATCTAGCTCAGCATTGACACGCCAACCACCAACCATCTTGTGACCATGAAAAGGCGACTAGCATACCTGCTACGTTCCAGATCTTGCGTCCCCCTTGTCTCGTGTCAGCGATCATCCTTGTCTTCGATGTCATTACCTCCGATTGCAACAGTATCCCTTCACCTCCTCTCTTACTGCACACTATCAGCGGTCTTTTCGTGTCGCTCGAAATTTTTATCCACCTTCGTCATGCCAATTCTGAGTTGGTAAGGCATCACCGAACCAAGTGATGTCCACCGTACTTGTGCATAGGCGCAATGTTGACCCCTGTCTCCTTCCTTTCACCCAAACTGCTGTCCTTTCTGTGTGTCTACCAGACACCAGTGTCCCGGGGTGGCATTCTTGTGAACGCACGAAGACTTAGATTCAGTCTAGGGTTCACTCCAGTCATACAAAGGTTGGAATGAAATCTCCCCAAAATTTTCTGGCGGACGTCAAGGACCATCCTCAGTGGTGAGGTCATCAATGGCATACTAGTATGCTGAACAGCCCAGACAGTTTCTCTGAGTTCTCATGACGATGAGTTTATTGGATGGGACACCAGAATATCTTACCTTATGCCGACACCGCGAGCAATGATCCGCTCGTCGTCAACCCCGATAGCGGCTGTCACACTCATCTCAGGGAACTGTGTGGTGAAAGAGGAGCGAAGATGATGCAAGGTGATCGCCCGCGGGATGAACACATCAGAAAGCCCATCAACACCACGCTGACAACCCTTAAACTATGACCGGATCTGACCCTCATCATCAACTACGTTTCGATTACGAAGGGTCTATACATCGGATGGGAGGATCTGCTTCCCCAAAGGCAGAAATAGGCTAGACACCACCTGTCTGGGTTGAAGGGGACGTCGTGAAAGTCCATTCCTTGCATCTGATGCGAGAATCGCGTCAAAAAAGATTTGCTGAGAGTTTCAGGAACTCGATGCGGTAGCTATCTCGCACATAGTGTTTACTGACTGGCTGGAAGGTCGGGAACTGCCAGATAGAGTAAAGGTGGCAGTCTAAGTCGCAGATCACAGCGAATCTCCCCGGATCACAAGTCACCTAGTCACCAATCACTGCTGACATTGAACTTGCTCGGCAAACAAACGTTACACCGTGATGAACATGCACCTGTAGCCCGGGAGTTTTGCCCATCTGACCTTGCAGGGACTATCATGTTCCGCCACACGGTCTACAAGTCTGATGATCTGATGTCGAAGTCATCTCTGTGTGCTAGAAGGGTGTGCGTATTGCCATCGTTGAGAAACTCATCCGAAAGTCCTTCTTTCCTTCTGCTGGCTTCTCCCGCCTTCTAACTGTCCGCCTCCATTAATGCCATCGACCATGTCAAACTGTCAAACTGGCATATCATCACAATCTGGACGACTCAGGCTATATCCTCTACCGTCCGTAGGACTACCAGTGTTGCAACATTCGGAAGGCTCTTCCTAAAAGTTTCGAGCGGATTGGAGTAATGTCATGTGTTTGTTACCTCAAGTAGGGACAACGCACAAACGAAATGTTGCGAACACGAATACTTGAGGGTCTGATTTCCGAGTTCATAAGATGTACAGAGGAAGCCAATGTAGTAGACATGGGATGCGTGCACCTGAGTCTAATCAAAGAATTGTCAGAGTATGGACACGGGAGCAGTGGAGGTCTGGGGGGAGTTGCATCTAGTACTGCGACAGGAATTCATGCAGACGAGGGGATATCAACTCGATTACATGCGCACGCATGGGTTTCATGCCGTATATGTCATCTCCTGTTCGAAATAGATGGACAGTGCTCCGATCTTGAATGATGAATGAAATCGTTGCCGGATTACCTGCAACAGCATGGGTCAACTTCTTACTTTACTGTGCAGGTTGAGCTTGGTGGAAATCCCCTCTCCTCTCTCCCGACCCACTATAGTTTCTTTTGAGCGTTCCATCTCACAACTTGAACTATGGTAGGTCCTCTGCTCGACCCAACGCGGCGGAGGATACTTGGTGAACCCCTATGGCTCCGTCCAGGTGTTCATCCCTGCTTGCGGCTGTCAGCGTCCCCGACGCGGACGTGTGCGGACGTCATATCATGATCAGCTGCTCCCAGAAGACCATACAGAAATTAAAGAATGACGAACGCACTATCAACTCCGACCATCACATCAATCAACTTGAGCCCAGGGTTCTCTACTCCAACTGAATGTACAAGACACACCCTTCATTGGCTTGGACTACGAATTCATATGCGATGGGGCAACTGGCACCATGCAAGGCGCTGGTGGTAACGATGATCGTGTAACAGCGATCTCGGGCAGGTGACTGGAGTGCTGGAGTGCTGTCAGTTCCTTTCTTGGCCCTGCATTCATATACCGCAGCATGTGGATAGGAATCTGGGGCGATCACTGGGAGGCTGGCGGGAAACAGGAGGTGGAGGTTGCATTAAGGGTGAGGTGTGTGTCATGGTGGAAGTTGAACATGGATCGTGGGCGGTCAAATAGATCGTCGAATTTCTGCCGAGTAGGTGAAGAGGCGCCTCTGCCCAGATGAGTGCTTGCTCTCCTCCTGAAGTTGATCGAGTCACCTCTTGTCAATGGCACAAAGTAAACCTTCGTCTGATCTTTGATCCTTCCGTAGCTAGTTAACCCCGTTTGGGGCTTTTAATTGATTGACCGGGCCTGGGACGCATCAGACGCCGCATTCTCGACACCTAAATTACAATTACAGCCAGCTGGTCTAGGCCACGCAGCATGCCAGAGTGCACACCGCACACCCAACTGGCTAGACTACAATGGGCTTCATGTTACGGCGCTTTGAAACCCCTCCCAGTGATACCCCAGACCGTATCGATCTCTGATAGATGATGTCCTCACAAGTCTTCCACTACTACCGAGCTCCCAACACCGCGGCGAACCCTAACATATGCACAAACTCTTTGGACTCCTCAACCCACCATCGGAAATGAGGCGTTGACTCAGAAGTGATACGGTTGAATAACACCGTGCGAGGCCAGACTCAGAAAAAATGATAGTTACGTTATGGTAGGTACGAAATCAATCACAATCAGCATAGCCTGACGCCTGACAGGAAAGAGATCAGGACCTCTAGTCAATGTGTCCTTGACGACGGAGCAGGATCCTGAGCCTGGAGGGTTACTTAGTGACCATGGGCTGGTCAGAAAAACTGGGGAGTCTGTTTAATATTACGGAGGCAATACATATAACACAGGAATGATACTGGAAATGCTCAAATTAGCACTGTTGAGCTGATGACGGAGGAAATAGTACACTTCATTCCCTCGGGTAGGGATGTACTGTGTGAGACGATGCCTATCATGCACTGCGGGTGTAGAGTAACCTCCATAGTGACAGTGGCGGCAGCGCTTCCAAGCTTTGCGAGCATTGCCGCACTGCCTGGGCGACGGCACAAGACTGAATACTAGTCTGTCGCGGAAATCGAAGGCAAAGCATGCTGCGGGGAGAGGCGGCGGCGCGTCCATATCTACGGCGTTCTGCATGCAGTGAGAACATGTTTCGGAACACACGCGTATGGGCCTTGCGCCACTAGCCCTGAAGATCGACTCGAGACAGCTCTCGGGGAGGACGGTGAGAGGGCAATTTCAGTTTCAGGGGTTCTATCAAGTTCCGGCGCGCAAGCATAAGCAGCAGGGGCGACGCCTGAACTCTGACGCATCGACGTCGAGTTCGGTGACCTCGGCTGAGGTACTGCCCATCCAGGGTAACCTGTGGGTGCTCGAATAAGGGTTGTAATAGTTCTCCGAGTCTCCATGCTCTTTATGTCGTTCCAAGTATCTCACCAGCTGCTTGGTGTTTATTGGGACTCCTTGACCGGGCGCAGGGCGGAGGAGAATGATCCCAGATTTCATGGAGAAGATCTTAAGATGAAGTGAGCCACCTCAGTTCGTATGGTCAAAACTGAAATGAAAATAGCATCCTTGAGAAAAAGAGAAAAAATTGCCAGTCGAACATACAGTGTGTCTGGTTCACACCAACCAGTGAGCTAAGTCGTGTGAAGGTCCACATGCAGGCAGAATTGCTTACAGCCAACCCCAAAAGTACACACGACAGACACGGCCCTCAATATTTAATTCTCCGACTCCGACACCGATATCGTTCTTCCCGTCAACGGAGTTGATATATTTCATTTCTGGGCTTGAACTTTTCGCATCTGAGCGCTGGGCTGTCGTTCTGAATTCGGCCTGACTACCCTTTTTTTTGATCATCCGAGTCAGTAAATGCGGTCTGGTTCGCAGGATTTCACGGTAATCCGTGGATGATCCGGATCTGCAGTGCCCAACTGAGCTTGAAGAGTGAAGACTGCCAATGCAACCTAAAACCTTCTGGAGGTCGTAACAGCTAGCAGCGCTGATTCGGCCGGGCTGAGATCCACCATCAACATCACACTGATTTTTCTACTCAGAACTGCTTTCAAATATGAAGGGCGCTCTATTGGCGCTCCATAGGCACCGCAGCATGCTGGGAATATGGCTGCATTGGCAACGCATCACTGCCAGGCTTAATGCGTTATGACTGATGGGCAATCACTGAACGACGCGTACATTATTGCTTCTCCAGCGGCTGGCGTTAGGGTTTTACCCTGCCTCGTGATTATTTAAATACAACTAGCGACGTGGGCCCGATGGAGCTCTGGCACCCAAGTTCTATTCCCTTCCTTGCTACTGGTAGTACTTCGCAGCGTTGATCGCTTGCCGAACTCTATGACCGACTCAGAATGGCCCATGCCTGCTCGCGTTGCTAGGGATTTCAGTTCGTCCTTCCTGGCCTCAAAGGAGTGTAGTGATGAAAACTCTACGTGGCAGCGGGTTTCATCAAGTTTTTCCACGTTTTGGGTGGCCTGTACATGTATGTCATCTCATCCCCTTGAACTGTTTGTGATCCGTTGTGCTCACCTTGCACCAGCTGGGAGTTTGTCATAAACCTAGACTATGAGTACTCCATAATAACGGGCAAACGCAAGTTTACTTGGGCATTCCCGGTATGCTCCTTTTCAATTTCCATGAAAAGATTGTGATACTATGTTCATTCAGCTTTACCTGGGATGCCGTTGGGGCCCTTTGTTCTCAGTTATAGTCCAGTTCCTAAGTTTTGACGTGTCACATGAGATCGAATGTCGGGTAAGAAGCCTCTTGACTCGTGCGCTGTTCGGATTAGAGACCAAGCTACCCTCAGGGCTTGACTATCATGATTTTCGTAAGATACTCCGGTAGTTCGATGATCTTGGTTTCAAGCGACCACGCAGGTATTCGGGTATTCTTCGTTCCTGTTTGCATCAGCTTTAATTGGTCTGCGCGTGTGAGTAAAGCTGATTCGTCATTGTACTCCCTGACCGTGATTCCCCCAGCTCCGCTCTCTGGGAACATAACAAGATCGTCATCGCGGTTGCTTCCATCTCTTTGTTCGTCAACGCTGCCTCCTACATTTATAGTAGGTTCTTTCTCCGTTCACTCAGAACTGGGCTTTCTGATGCGTGTTTCAGGTATGGTCACTTCCGACGGGCACTGGACCGGAAGTTTTTGTACTGCTCAACATACCGTACACGACAGGCTCAGCACCTTCTCCACATTTATTACTGATCTCATCCTCCTTTCGCTCATGTTGTTTGGCGTCTTGCGTTGGAAAGACGCCCAGCGAAGGGGCGGCATTGTGTGGCTCTTGTACAGGCAGGTAGGCCTTTATCTTCATGTGGCGGCCATGTTTCCATCCTATAACGTGATGCGGGAATAGGGCCTGGCATGGGTAATAGTTTTCACACTTGCCGAGGTACCCCCATTGGTATGTTTACTCCAACACATTTGGCATGAGCACTTGACGATGGCCTCTAGGTGATTTTCATCTTAAACGTGGACGGTGCGGAGTTCTGTTATCCACTACGAGATTGCGTTCAGTGACAACGGCTTTGGTACTTCCAGACCCCCTGAATCTGGTATGTCCTTTGGCTTAACAAAGAAGGGACTCATTAACGCAACCATCGACCCTAATGCCATAGATGTCCTTGGAACTCGCGAGTCAGCCTGCTATTTTGGATTGCGCACACCTAACTAACTATCGTCTTTCCTGATTCAGTGATCACCATGTCGTTTGGCGCTGCACGCATGCACCGCGGGCTTGTTGAACATCCTACGGCCAAAAGAGCATCGATGAAGGTAGCTCTCGTCAAGGAGTCGGGTGAGACGCGGAACTAGTTCGTTTGTCTCCCACAATCTAACTACGTCACAGAGGGTATACATGACGCGGGAGGTGCAATGCCCGGCTCCAACGCTTCTTCCCACGACCCACCGCATGACTGGCCCGGAACGCAACAAGGCGACAGATCTTTGGAAAGTGACATCGCCTGACAACATGACAAAAAACAACCCACCCGCACATTACTGGCAGCAGCTACGTGTACCTAATTTGGCCCTTTGTCGAGATTTTACCCCAATGTATGTAGACATATTCCCTTCTTATCAAGTATTAATTATTTGTGTGCAGCCCGATTGCGTGGTGCTGTCCTGTATGATTCATCTTCGATAGTCCGCTTGGGTCCAGAACCGTTCCAACGGTTGCTTGCTTATTCTCCCATGTACGATACCACAGCTGGATATTGCATGCTACGGGCTACAGAAATCCGTCCAAGCGTCGGACAAGTCCCGAATACGTACCACCAGAGCGAAGAATTTGATGTCGTTGCTCACACTTAATGATCTTCTGTCACTCTGAGTGAGTCCATTTATAACTCGCGTGTGAATTCGCAAAGCGGTGTCGAAGTAGGTCACGAGCTCGCGGGTTCACATGTACAAGGGGAACGATGGAAATCTGACAGGGAAGGTTCCTCAAGCTCAAAGGTTCCCCGGAAGTAAGGCAGGCGAAGCCGTCGTGATACCCGACGGGCAGGGTATGTAGATATAGCGGCCCAGGGAGAAGGGTGGGCTGACAGAAGCAGCGAGATTGCATCTATGATGGGCATCAACCCGGCGGCACAAAAGCAGAGGTGACTTGACTCTAGCGGGCCCACGGCTCCCAGACCATGCCATTGTTTGCGTCTGCGCGGAATGCCTTGGGAAGGCGTGGCGCATGCGCTGGCGAGATGTACAAAACAAGCATTAGTTGGGATTCGTGACATCTGCAGAGCGCCGGGGAAAGCGCTGAAGGCGTCACCGAGACCAAGTCATCCTTGTCAAAGGCGTTACAGTAAGCGATAACTGCTGCAGTGCTAAAAGTACGTCGCAGGGATTAGAGCCGCCTAAGTCCCGCGCGGGGAAAACTGGGGAATACCCGGCAATAGCTCCGGACAGACCCCGAAACTACAAGGCGAGTGTGCGGTCTTCTAGTAAGCGAAAGATGATCTCCGAGTCGGGTGGTGAAGAAGTCCGGATTGCCGTGGACGTGACTCATCCTCTGGTTGACCTGCTTTGCGCATATTGATCCTAAGCTCGGGTGGTTTGTAGAGTAAAATCCGGTAATATCGGAAGGCGCACATCCGTATGCGCTGCACGTGTGGCCAGCCAAGATGAATGGAACATGGATGTATAGGAACGACAAAAAAAGTCCGGTGTTTGGGCATTTGTTACATGTATAATTACGACAACGCCAACTTTGTACATCCTCGGCTCTAAATTCACCGCTCTCTTCGCTCGCAACCTGTGCGTGCTACTCATGGCGTGGGCATGAGCGTAGAAATGGGTAGGCTCGGGGGCTATGGGCCATCTATACTATCACGTACATCTTAAATTTATTTCTATTTTTAATATTTCGGGATATTCAAGCTCCACATCGACATGACAATGCCGTTTGGATCCTCACTTTGGCACCATAGGCCAGGCCATTCCATGCACTTGCATCACACGGCCAACCATCATGTCTGTCTCCAAACTGATAAAGAGACACAACATAAATAGGTCCGCTCTCTTCTAAACCATCAAGATGGCATCCTGAAAATTTTTGGGATTCTTTGGGATTTTTGGGAGGTTAGTAGCCGCTGGGTATTATCCCTAAATTCATCCTGTCTCATTGAAAAATCATTGTGTAAAACCGCATCGGCTCCGTGTTTTTCCCAAAACACTTATATGCCCCTTTAAGTACGATATACGTTGGCCGATCTTAAATTTCTGGAGGGCTAGTTTCAGTAGATGTGTTGTAAAAGGAATTTTGAATATCTCTATCATTTTGAAACCCGCTGTACGTGGGCGGGATAGGCAAGCCGCGCCGCTGGGTCCGTTCACGTGACACGGCCATTCCGGAGACCGTTGGTCCCGGCTCGCTCACTGAGCGCACTGCCACCACCACACGATTCATTGTTTGGATCAACTTGCCGTCCTTGAAGAATGCGAACACGGAGATACTGCGGCTCTCTGTCGAGATATCCTTATTCTGCGTACATTTTTTTTGGAATTCCGGCCCTGGGTTTGAATGAAGTCGCCGATGCACGCGACATCTGTTTTGACTGCATCACGAAGCGATACGGAGAGCAGGAGCTTTGCATTCCTTTCTTTCACTTTCGGGCAATGGGAGGACTGCGACCATAAATACGATTGGATTAGATTTCCACTCTCACTTCGCCCTCTCTGCTCTCTCCGTTGCACTGCTCAGCACCAATTTGTCATCTCGCAGCCCTTGCCCCGGCTACCATGACCAACTGGCATGACCCCAGCACTGTCGCCGCGGAGTCTTGTTCGTTCGTTTTTCTCGCCTCAGAGAAAACATCCACTTATGTAACTCCACATGGCAGTCGCCCTCATCAAGCTCATCCATGTTTTGGGTGGCATATACATGTGAGATACATCTTGCCCGATGTTCGGTCTGTTCTCATCTCCACTTCAGCTGGGAGTTCTTCTCAAACCTCGGCTTCGAGTACTCAGTCATAACGGGTAAACGCAAGTTTACCTGGACCTTTCCGGTATGTTCCCCTTAAGCCTGGGTCACAGGATCGGAAAACCTACTGGGCGTTTTCAGCTCTACTTGGGATGTCGCTGGTGCCCATTGTTTGCCATCATATTCGAATTTATAGGTTTCGATGTGTCTAGGGAAATTGACTGTCAAGTAAGGAACTCTTTTAGTTTCTGTGTCGTCCAATGGGGACGCTGAGCTATTGTCTAGGCTTGGGTTATCACGACCTTCGTAAGATGCAACGCAACCACATCGATGTTATCTTGAACGTTGCCACGCAGATGTTTGCATATCTTTCATTCGTCTTCGCATCAGCCCTGATTGTCTTGCGCGTGTGAGTAGGAAGTCATCCCACTTGTAGCCATCTAAATTCTGCCAGTGTTGCACTTTGGGATCGCAATAGGATCGTCGTCACGATTGCCTCTACCACCTGGCTCGCAAACGCTATCGCCTGCATCTACTGTTCGTCTATTTCTCGATTTCCAGCTCTAGCGTTGATCGTGTGTGTTATTAGGCGCAGCCACGTCCAGCGCAGTTTGGAGCGGCGAGTTCTGTACAGCTGTGCGTACAGAACATAGCAAGATCGGCGTTTTCTCTACATTTGTCTCCGACCTCGTACTTCTTGTACTTATGCTTGCTGGTCTCCATCGATGGAAAGATGCTCGGGAGGGATTCGGTATTTGGTGGTTCTTGCGCACGCAGGTGGTCACTCCGCATCCCTTCACATATTGACCATGGCTGACGCTATCCTCAGGGTTTGGTGTGGGTTTTGCTGGTCACTCTAGCTGAGGTGCCCCCTACGGTGCGTTCATCCTGAAACTTACGCGTCGGTATCTAAAAGTGGCTTAAGGTTTTCATTATCTTGGACCTAAATGGTGCGTAGCCCCTCTTGGACACACTAGGGTCCCTCACTCAATGCAACCCTACTTTGATAGATCCCTTAAATCTGGTGTGTTTCCATCGGGTGAGAAGAAGTCTATAGAACTAATTACCAGTATCAATACAGATGTTCCAAGCCCTCGCACGTGAGTTGCTCTACTGTGCAGAGATGAGATGAGCTTCACTTACTGACGGTTTGTGATCCAGTGATTATCATGTCTGTCGGGGCTTCTCGCATATACCGCGGACTGGTCGACCATCCCGCCTTGAGCACCCTTCAACCAAGGCAGCTGCTAGCGGTGAATGGTTGAATAGGCCACCAAGCGTACCCGTGACTTCCTCGTACAAGGGTCATCCTGCAGAGGGAATACACGTCATAGGAGGCTCGATATTTACTCAGAATGGGCAATCATTTGAGATGTTCGACTCGCAAGTGGCGAGGGTTAAGGATGACAATCTCGTATGATATCCACTCATATACCTGCACGACCGGTATCTTGTGGGTTTGCTTGTAACTTCTTCAGTTCATCTGTGTATAATTTATTATAGTAACGCTTGTATAGTGTGTCTTATGCTTTGCCTATTACTCACGGGTTGAGTTCCACTTACACGGTCGGTGGACACTGACCACTTCGGCCGAGGCGGCTTTTTCGAAGCGGGGAGAGATGTAGGCTAACAATCATATTGGTCATACTACTTCGGCCCACATTGATAGACTTGAAAGGAGAAGAGCATAGCCCGCGTAGGACTGATCAGCGATCCGCTCGCATGCAGAGACCATCCCAGGCGTGTGCTATGATCAATCCATGACAGTTTAAGGATTCTATTCTGATGAGTCCATTTCCGACCCATAGCAGCGCACCAGAGTTGTTGGGGACGACCTCGAGGTGTCGATGCCAAGCATGCCAAGGTGTACGGCATTATGCGTGAATGTGTCAGACATGCAAAAAGTATGTTTGATTGACAGCGACATCTGCGGAGCGCCGGAGAGTCCAGGAACGCCGTCGGTAAGGGCGTACAGTACTTGGATCAAATGACACCATTGAGGGGAGGACGTCTCCCGGCCAAGGACAAGGCCCAAGACATACAGGACATGCGGCGGGGAACTGGAGAAGTTGCTCAAAACGCGGACAAATGGGCGGGGCGGACAAGCAAGCCTTGTCGCAGCGCCTAACGAAGAAGGTGGACGGCCTTGCGTTCGCAGCGGTGATAAGGCGGAAGGGTGCATGTTAGCCAGTGTCACACATTGCACATGCGCACGATGTGAGGAACGTAAGGGGGGGACCGCCGGACGCCCGATGGCTTATCGTAAGTTTTTTCGAGCCCTCTCGTTCTCGTGCCACCATCTCACACTGGTACTGGTACCTGGGGCCATCTACGTCTTAACAGGTGCCACTGCATAGCATAAACATGCTACAAGTGGTTCTACCCTCAAAGGCTTCTCCAGCTCCAGCTTCGATGGTCGCACCAAGTCTACAGCGTCCATCCTCACATACGCTGCTTACGTCTGTATTCCAGACTCGACCATCCTCTCTGCCAAAAAGGAACTCCACGCCGCCCAAACCTGGCACTGACATCATCTTCCGCACCAAGCCCGTTGACAGCCTCCATTCATAGCCTGACGTACGACTTACGCCCCTGTGGTAACACTGCCAACCAAGAATGCTGCACCACGCCCCTGCAGGCTGTCGCCAAGCTCCCAATGCGTGCACCAGGTCCCTGGACCCTCACACATCCCTGCCTGCCAACTCAGTATTACAGAAGGTCACAGCAATGATACCTGAAGGGCCTCCGATTACTGACCCCATTCGATGTCCGACATCCTGGACTCACCCTCTAGTCTACAATCTGTCATGGTGGTGATAGGCAGGCGAGGGTAACTACTCTCCAACGCCGATCGGTTAGCCATACTTCGTCATGTTCGCGCGCGGCTCCAAGTCTTACTGGGGCCGGGACGACGAGCTACAGCCAGCCTCAACGTAAACCGCAATTGCAGTACAACATGATTTCCAATGGGTTAGAAATAGCGACTCAGTGTGCTGACTGGGAGAAGTCAGCAACAAGTTTCAATGCAGACGTGAGCGCCCTCGTGTCTGGAGCTTCCTTTGCCTTCAACACACGTTCTCACCCCACAATCATGTTGCTTTCCCACATGACCATCCTCCTTCTCATCGCCACCCCCAGCCATCTAAGCCACCCAGAATCTCTACGACTCGCGGGACAACCCTTCTCCCTTGGCTTTGGTAGATCATATTCTCCGAGAGCCGTTACCCTGGACATCGGGTGGTGCCCATCTGGCCACTCACTTGCGGCCATACAAAGTGCAAAGCCCTCACACGAGATCGCGTTGCCGTTTCCTTCCACCCTCACAACATTGCGAACTCAACCACCGCAAACTCATGAATTGAAAGAGCCTCAGGTGTGTCCCGACTTGCCGCAGCCACGCTCATCTACTTGTCACAGGCCACGCGTTTGTCGGCTCTGACATCATACCTGTCTGGTCCAGGAGAACCACCCACTTGTCCACGTGTGGGTCTAACTCTCAAATGGTGTTGCACGTAATCAAGCAGGCCCCGGTTTTGTACGCGCCTCTTACTTCTAAGAGGTCGCCTGTGATCTGTCGCTCGCCTCACTCTTTGGGAGGAGGAGCATCTATTAAGTTCCTTGAAATCCTGCTTCTGCCTGGTGGGCCATAGATGCTCTCCTGTTTGGATTACTTTTCCTCTACTGCATTGCCCCTATGTAACCATCCCAATCGCACATAACGAGACCACGTCCCAAAAGCTGATGTTAAGATTGCGAAAGAGAAACGAATACCTGCGGTGAGCAGCGGAATAAGAAATGGCATTAAGGGAGAAAATGGGAACGTTTGTTCCTCATGGCCCTGTCACTGGTTCATTCTGGACCCTGGATCGAACCAAGTTCCCGGTCATTAGTGGGGGCAGCGTCTAGTGTGGACGTCCCGCTGTCACGTCGGTTCGCACTGAAGATTCCTTCACACGGTGCAGGATCACCATTTATTTATAACTTATTAGGCTACTGCTGCTACATGTAGCGCCGTGTCGAGACCCGCAAGCCGTTTTACCCACCCCCGTCAAGGTCCTATCGACCTCGTCTGGCTTTGTCTCGACTCCTCCTTTCCAGCGCTCGTGGTGGTTATGACCCACTTCCAGGATCCCAAAGTCGAGCAAGCCGATGCCCGTGCGCCACTATACCTTCGACACTTGCGAGATCCGAAGTAACGATAACGCTTTGCAGTGGCCTTTGTCAAGCTGTTGCATGTGGTGGGTGGAATGTACTTGTAAGTCACCTATCTGGCTCTATCTTATCCTGCGTGCCGACGATGTCAGTAGATGGGAGTACGTCAACACCATGTGGTTCGAGTGGGAAATTGTCACGGGGAGGAGGAAACATCGTTGGACCATATGGGTAAGCCTTGCCGCAATCACACGTGAGTGGCCGGCCTGATCATGCACCCCGACGTAAAGCTATACTCTGGCTGTCGCCTTTCAGCCCTTCTTGCTATCATCGTAATATTGATTGGTTTTGACACTACGCGGCCGTTAAACTGTAAAGTAAGTAGAAGATCATCCCCGATCAACGGACCTCTGCTGAACTCTGACAGGTATGGATAACTTTTATATATGTGCGTTCGCTAGTACCAGTACCAGCACTGTCTCCCAGACCAGAAGCAGTATTTGTTAGGCCACTTACAATCTTCTTTTCTTCAGGTTTTCGCATATTCTGCATTCATTTCCGCTGCTGCCCTTATTGTTCTCCGCGTGTGGGTCCACGTGTTCACCCTTCTGAGTGTAAAATCTGATGAGGTCTCCCTGGGACACACAGGATTGCTATCTGGCAACGGAATTGGATTGTCACTACAATCGCAGTCGTTGCTTGGCTTGCAACTCTCGCATTCTATATTCGCAGTGCGTTTTCTTTTCGCAGAGTCGCTTTCCCTTTGGATATTGACGTCGTATTGCCAGATACATCGACGGTACCGTTTTCTCAGAATTTCTAGAGGCACGCCTGGCGCTGAGGTTGATTTCTTAGGCAGACGCTGTCTGGAGCTCAACAGATGGAACCTGCGTTGCTCTTTATACCGAACAAAGCATCGGAGCCATCACGATTACACTGGTAGAAGACCTTGTCTTGCTTATTTTGATGCTCTCCGGTCTACGACGCTACGGGGAAGCTGGCATGTTTGGTCTTTGGCGTCTCCTCTATCATCAGGTGAGTGAGAGCCGCCCTTCACATCATTTACCGAATAAGGCGTGATGCGACTTATGCAAATAGGGCCTGTTTTGGCTTGCTTTGGTCACCGTCGCGGAAATACCCACTACTGTATGTGTGCCCTCTCGTTATGATCTCACGCAATCTTCAATTTACGAGAGGGCGTCAGGTCTTGATTATACTGAATTTGAACGGTGGGACACCTCCCCTTGCTGCGCGAGCGCTATGGGCGCTAATCTGTTTGCTTCCCACACGAGCAGGATACTTGAACCAGGTATGTTCCGCCCTTAATAGCAGGACCGACCGTTTACGCCATTCGCTTAATTAGATGTTCCAGCCGCCTGAGCGTGAGTACTGATCTTCTCACCGCATGTTCATTGTCTCATGTCACCTGCACAAAGTCATCATGATGGCCGTTGGCGCGGCGCGTATATACCGTGGCCTTGCAGATTACACTTGCATGACAGAGTTCAACTGGAACGACGAGAAGTAAACGCTCACGTCCCGTGCACCGATCCTTGTCCCCTGATTAAGCGATAACATAGGACCTGGGCCCTTATGGGTGGAGCCATATCAAGCGCGACTGTACCAGCAACGACGATACAGTTCCACGAGATCGCACAAGTATCGCAACCTCCGAGTCCGCTGCAGGACTTGGAAATGGCACGGACAGAGGCAGTCACCATCGACATCTCTCAGTCGAAGAACTCTAGTGAACAAGCCAGTAGCAGTACATTTACTGAGATCGACTTGCCCGTATAGTAACGACTAACCATGGCTCGGCGTGCCATGGTACGTCCCAAGTCATTGACGATCTCCCGTCTCCCTTGCCCTTTTTCTTGGTTTCTGGCAGATCGGCCCAATTATTCACGGTTTGGATCGAAATCAGCTGAAATTTTTTATTTGACTTGGCGGCAGGGATTCTCAGTCTCTGCGTGGAGATAACCAGATGATAGCTAGTTTAGCACTACGCTACACAATATCCCCCGAGTCGCCTCGGTGCCTCCTCCCTCCCTTATTATCTTCGAGCTTCATCCGGGAGAGAGATCTATGCTCGTCATGTTCGACCGATATATCTGTTGTAACTTAGTATACCACGATGTTGTATCTCCATACCTGGACGAATAACTGCTTCATTCGATAATTCAATAACTAAACTTCAATTCGAGGGTGAAACTAGTGAAATATACTATATATATATATAATGGGGGTGTATGTTTCATAGTGAGCTTAGAGACGAAAGGAAAGAGGGCACGCTTCACGCGAGGGAATGACGATGACACGAGTCGGACGCTGGATTGTCCTGGGCTTGGAGAGCCCCCCTTTTATACATTCTTACATGGTACCTAGATCGTATATTGTGTGGTAACGCAGATATGAAGTACGTGCGTCCGAGGGGAGGGAATGGGGTAGGAAAAAGGAGGGCGAAATGCGGGGAAAATGGAGTCGAAAACAAAAGTCAAAAAGATATGTGTCGGGTACTGCCGCACACCTCTAGGTGATCCGAGGGCCGACTCCTGCTGACTCAGCTGCTATGGAACCGATAAACGATTACCCTCAGTCGAAGAGGTACCAAGGCACCTGCACCCCCCAACCAGTCGATATCCGCCTGAGCACGAGTGCTTTGACTCGGAGGGCAGAGGCACAGCCCTGAGGCCTGAGGCCTGAGCCGCCACGAGCTTGTTTGTTCGCACTTCTTTCACCGCCGCCATGTCGAGAATGCACGACTTTCTAGTAGAACATGCAAAGTTCCCATTCCCTTCCTCTTGATGAGCACCTATCTTCATCTACTACCGATATATCCGCACTCGAAGTCCATTTGCTCGAACGAGAGTGGAAAAGCCAAGCTTGCTGTGCGAGACGGTACTCTTGTTCAGAAGCTTTTGTGGTGCTCTGGAGTATGTCCTTGAGGAAGCCCCCTTTAGCAGAGGGTGCCGAAAAATATCTCCTGGCGAGTTTTTCGCCAAGTCGAAGTTACCGAGAGCCAAGGTCGGTGATGCTGTGTTGTCCGTGGCCACAGACGTCGTAAGGAGGTGGTTGGCAGGGTACCCGACCAGCATCGAGGCAGGTTTACTGGAGGCTATCTTTGTACTTTTCATTTACTCCCCCGCATTTTGGGACGACGAAGCTTTACTTGAAATGGAAAAGGAGGTGCCCATCTCGTTGAATCTAAGGAATGCCGTAGTAGTGCGACTGGGAGAGAAACGCTTCAGGCTTTGACCGCGCGGCAGGAAAGTGGTAACCCGAACGGGTCTCATTCAGTGGCAAGAGCAGGAAACGCAAGGCAGCTGAGACAAACGGCGACGGACGCAGGGCTACGAAGCAATAGAAGTAGAAGTGAGCACCGAGTCAGAGCCGGCCCAACTAGTCTAGTGATGCATGTGCTCTCCTTACTGTCCTCCACAGACAATGTCCAGTGAACCAAGATCACAACTGCCTGGCTATGGCCTCGATGAGGACTCACATGACGATCCTCCGCCTGCCTTGCTATCTTTCTGGTGCCAGTCGTGCTGCCGACGCGGTCTCCTCCGCACCCGCCGCAGTCTCGTCCTCGAGCCCAATAATCTCGACCCAGCCAACGCCAACACCTCCGCGCCAGGAGGAAGATTCCACCACCGCTCATACTCCACCACTTCCAGAGCGGCCAATCGTCGACGAGTTTACCGATCCTAAGATTGCCCCGCTGCACGCGATCTTTCCTCGTCGTGCGTTAGCGTCGCTTTGCCGCCCCTCGAGCAGGTTCTCCTCCACGGGCGACCACGATTCGCTGTCGAGCCGGTGGAGCCCCATGGCCACCCTCTCGTGCAACGGCACCTTTGAGTTCTGGCGATGAAGGTGGAGGTGGATGTTCGCGGCTGCGTCGATCGCCTTCACGTCGTCGTGGGGTTTGTGCGCCTCGACTGTAACGATCTGTGGGCAGTCGTCGCTGATGAGCGAGTCGTGTCGTTCGATGGACAAGCAATTGGTGCGACTCTGCAAGGAGATGTGGGCTTGCTTGGCCTTCGCTACCCCTGATTATGCAGCACCCTCCTGGGGTTGACTCTCGCTGCAACCTGCCGGGTAGTTTCCGGCTCAGATCCCACCATTTTTTAAGAGATAGACACGTTTTCTTGAGGTGGATTTTGAAAGGAGTCCTATTATTACAACGTTTGACGCGGGCCCATCCCTCCTTGATAGGAATTTGGAATTTGGGATCGGGACTTTACTCTTGATAAACACCAAGTTGGATACACTGCGGATACTTGCAGGGTAGCAAGGACGGGGTTTGGGCAACCATGAACGTTGTACTCGTGCATGCTAAACTCGGTGCCCTCCGCCACGCCATGAATGGCGCCGGCAGCAATACGAACATCCCTGTCGGAGCAGACAGCTTCAACATAACGGGTGTCGGGTGTGAATGGGGTTCCACCAAAAAGGATGCGGTTCCTATTCTCGCCGAGGCAGACAGGATGTTGGCTTCCACCATATGGATGGCAGAGGCAGCCAAATGAGTTGGTCGTACGAGGTTCGATGAAATGGTCTGGTATCCTTCGCCTCCAGAAATGCCATGGTAAACCGGCCGCCTTCCTTTATCCTCGACAGCTCTCTCGCCTTGACAGCATGCTATGGATCGTGACACGAGAACCAACGGCCTTTTGGTAGAATCCGTGAACCCTCGGAAAGGGACCTTGCGCGAGCCAGCCGGCGCACCACGCCCAGAGGCCTGCATACAAGTCGTCCGATGTAAGGTTTGGCTGAGGATGGTGTCCAGCGTGTATTCGGTCGTACACTGGCACGAGAGCGAGTGCGTGCAGGGGAGAAACAACAGTCCAGGATGAGAGTGATGTTGTCACCTTTCGCCTCGCTGAGTTCACCTATCATATCATGCACGGACCCGCCCCCCTCGCACACGTGTCCCATGATCGTGCGGACACAGCATCTCTACGTGTAAAGGGTTGGCGTTCTGCCAACCATCTGGTGCTATAGAGCTACTGCCATGGCTTGGCAAAGTAAACGATGAGGATCTCCGGGGCAGAAACCTTCGCCAAAGAAAGTGGTCTACGATAAAGTGTTATAGTCTACATATAATACCCCCCCAACCGCTTATAACTAAGCTACCCAAAGCCATAACAATATTCATCAGGAAACCCCAAAAACGCTTAACACGACTTAAAAGTCCTTAAATATCTTTTTACTGAAGTTTGGTGTGAGAGATGTAAATTACCAAGCACGGTTGATCGTTAAAATCGTTACAGGAGCGAACTCGTCAGGCCGTAACATAGAATCCCCCTGTTAAGGGGGCATCGCAAGGGCTACAATAATTTACAATTGCGAGGAAAGGAACAACTTGACCCCCTAAGCAAGCCCGATTTATACAATAAGTGAGACGCGTACACAACGCAACGACGAATCGTATCCAAGAACAATAAGCAAGGGAAAGGATATTGCGCAGAAAGATATACATATATATATATATATGTCATTGTCTCCCTACCCGAGTCGGACAGCACCATATCACGTATGTTCTTCTGGAACATACGGTGTGTCACTGAAGGTTTCAAGCCGGTACGGGGGCTCCGGTGTCGAGAGAACACCTTGCCGGTTGACCAAGAAAAATGGCGGCTGCTCGTCCTCGTCGTGAAGCTCCGTCACCTTGTGGTATGCAGCCTCGCGCGCAAGACGACGTTTCCTCCATATTCTACAAAGCGTCAGAATAATCAGACCCCAACGCCGAAGGAAGGAAAGGAGGAGGAAGAAGACGACGCACAAGAACCCAGAGACGCCCGCTACGAGGAGCGCCAAGCTGACGAAACCCATGATGATAGCTAGTTTGCCCTTCGACAGGAAACCCGAGACGGCCGAGATGCCCTGCGGGTCTGGGTCGACAAAGTCGAGCTTGCGACCTGGCAGCGCCGAGGCGCTTGTCAGGTTATTCGGATCGAAGCAATACTGCTGGAAGCACTGCGTGCAAACGGAGGAGCGTGCCAGGGGCGGGTTGACGTTGTACCGTGCTCGGTCGATGGCGATACACTGCATGCACTTGCCAAACTCCGGGTCGGGAGAGTTTGTGTTGGGCACGTAACCGCCGATGGTGTTCGCGTGCGTCTGGTCGAGGAAGAGCCGCACATGCAACGGTGGATAATCGAGTTTGAAAGTACCGGAGCTATTAAGGGCATAGGTATAAATTGACTGGCAATGAAAAAAAAGATGAGAACTGCATTACTTGGTCACCGGGTCATCGCCGTTCAGTGGCGGCGAGTTGGGTAAGTAGACCACGACGGGGTACTCGGGAGGATTTTGCGTAGGGAAGCAACCAAAAAAGCTTGGACGCATGTTGACACCAGTGGAGATGAAATGCGCAGAGTTACCGGGCAGCGGTGGGAACGGCTGATGGGAAGACTCGAGCAGTTCGGAGATCCTTGATGAAGATAGGAGCAAGGAACTGCCACTATTTCAAACAAAGCCTTCAGTACGACCAGGGGATTGAGACCAGACAAAAGGCATACTTTGGCCAACCAGTGGGGATATCAGAGCTAGAATCGACGGCGATCACGACGTCCAAGTCTCGTGCCTTGACAAACTGCTGGCCGAGAGGTACATTCTCTCCGTTTGAAGAGCCATCAATGAGCTCCAGCCAAGTCGAGTTCAGGTCCTGGAAATCAGCTTTCCCGGAGAGATTATAGAATGGCTACCGTTAAAGGATTGCGGTCAGTTGTACCCTCCAACTACGGCAGAGAGAACGAGCGTACGTTAGGCCAGTTTGCCACGTCATCTGCGCGGGTGCGGAACTCCGCCAGCTGGCGGCTAAGCAGTTGTAAAAGACCTTTTGAGGAGCTGCTGTCGAAGCCTTGAATGGTATTATGGGCAAAGTCGAGAATTTGCTAGGGCATGGGCGCGTGTCAACTCCGTCAGGGAGAATGACGAGTCGTAGAGATGCTCACATTGAATAAACTAGCACTAGTGCCCATCATGAACCCTGTTTGGTCGAAGTGGGTGGTACACGAAGTGGCGTTATTTGGTTGGCCGTTGTTCAAGTGCGTCCCTGCATAGGACATGTTCATCATGGCAGAGAGGCCAGGGTCCCAAGACCCAAATTCCATGGGGGTAATCTGCAACACCACACATGAGCAAACGGTCAGAGCACATCCAGGTGAGGGACACCGTTCACCTCGTACACTATGGATGTCGGTGAAAGGGCGGTGGTCAGATTCGAACCTGCGGGCCGCGAGTCCGCTTGGATAATCGGAAACGGCACCAGGTGCTGCTGCCACGAAGAGAGAGTTGGCACGTCGGACCATCGCTGACCCGCGCCGTGGGCAGAGTCGTTCGCGAAGAAGTTTCCGCGATCAGTCTGATTTAAGAAGTGGTAGGATATCATGCGCGCCCACGGGTCGGTCAGACTCGTGTATCTGGGACAAACGGGAGCACGTGGGGGGTCACAGTCAGCCCATCTTGACTGTGCGAGGGTAAGGGGCTTTGCGACTTACATCCCTGTGCTCCCTTTGGCAAAGACGCTCTGGAGGATGCTTCCGTACCATTCTTGATTCCCCTGGGAAAAGACATCGTCGCCGCTCGGGGTGGCGAGCGGAAGGTCGAGCAGCCAGCCGTCCATGTTGTCACCGTTCCCGAACACCATGTCCTTGACAGTCGGAAAATCGTTCATATAGACCGAGCCGGTGACCCATGAGCCTCCTGCGTGTGAAAGAGAGCATCTCAGAAAAACACACGCTTCTTTCTCTAAAACACCAACGAAACGTGCATGCAAGCAGGTATTCAAAAAAAAGCTCCTCATTTTTTTTTTCAAGAAAGGAAAGGAAACAAGAAGGGCATTAGGAAAAAGCTGTAACCCACCTGAGAGCCCAGACCAATACGATATGACCTGCAAGAGACCCCCCGTCCCAGCCGCCTTGGCCGACTCGTTCCGTGCATCGAGCGCAGAGAGCACGCCAGCGCCATACTGTGCCGCGCGATACCCACCACCGCTGATGGCGATACCGATCTTGGGGAATGTATTGTTGAACTCGGAAAGATTGTAGCCGATGCCCGAGCCGTTGCCGACCCAGTCGGACCAGGCGGTGGGGATGGTGGTCGTCAGACGGGCGGTGACGTACGCTTCTTCTTGCGGGTGCAGGGATTGGTTTTTGGGCGTAAAGAGGCGCAGGAACGGAACGATCGTGTCGTTGGGACATGGTTGGTTGACGAGCGGCGCGTAGTCGGCCAGGGACCCGTCAGTAGCCGTAGCCTGAGCGTGTACTACGCCAATTAGAGCGAGGGTGGACAGAAAAAGACGGTGTACGTTCGTTCGGAGCATCTGGGGAAGTAGTTTAGTGAGTATCGGGTCTGGTCTATTGTTGTTGACTTATAATAAGTGAGTCGAGCTCGAGCCTCGAGCTCGAATGAATTGAATTGACTCGGCAGAATTAGTCGCATGCATCGTGCTTACGCTACATTTCCCTCGGGTGTCACGGCCATGCATGGGTATTCTTATCATAACAAGACAAGAGGCTGTTACTAACACGTATAGCCACTACCACCACCTATCATGTATCAGTTAACACCTTCAACAAGATAATTCGCCGCCAAGTCCTTGTCCTTTCCGCACGATAAATATGCTTCGAGCACCGCGTCACGCGGAAACCCCATTTCTTCCAACTATATGGGAAGCGAGATGTTAAGTAAATGCCCACTACTATGCAGAATAGAAAGGAGCCAATCACCGCACGAATCGAGGCATTGTCCGCGGGCGTAAGAGTCATAGCCGCGTCGCCACCAGTAGGGGGGAGGGCAGGGACGCGAGTGGGTGCGCCGATGCTGCCGCCAGATGAATCATGACCGTCACTGCCAAGTTGACTGAAGTAGCGGAGAATGCCATCAGGATCCGCCGTGGAGAGACCCGCAGCCCCCTCGGGATCCGTCGTTTTGAGGTCCTCGATCAACGGTCCCGTCAGCGTGGGGTTTTCCGCGACCATCCGTCGGATCGCCTGGACTTGGGCGGCGGTGATCTCCACGGGGGCGGCGGTGTCGCCACCACCACCCGGACCACTACTACTACCACCACCACCACCACCACCACCACCACCACCACCACCCAACCCGCCCATGCCCATGCCCATGGCACCCAAACCACCACCCATGCCGCCGAGACCACCGCCGAGGGCACCCAAACTGCCCATGCCACCGCCGCCCATGGGGCCCAACGACATGGCGCTCGAATCGCGCCGCGGTTGTCGAGTTGGTTCTTCCTGCGGCCGTTGCAGCATCGACTAGCCAGGTTGGACGAACGAACAACAAAAAAAAAAAAAAGAAAAAAAACGGCCAACTCAGCGCCGTCCTTCGCGCAAAATGCATGCGTAACGTACCTGTAGCAAGTTCTGAGGGAAGCCTGAGGTCGAAGCACCAACACCAGCACCAGCACCAGGCATGAGGGTGGGCGGGAAATTGACGGGCGCGGACGTCTGAGGGGCGCGGTGAACAGGCCCGCTTCCATTCCCTAGTGCAGATGCGAGAGGTGGCCGCGGTGCACCGCCGAACGAGGCAGGGGCTATGCGGGGGCTGTTACTTGCCTCGCCACCAGCAGGCGCGGCTTTGAGCTGTGGGGAGGGAAATCGATTTATCAATCCCACGCCTTATAGCCGTAGGCTGTGCCCCACGATACACCGGTCAACCGGTGAACGTACCACGAGGGTCAGGGAGCTCCCGTCCTTGACATTATACGATTCGATGGTCTTGTCATCTTGCAAGGCTCTACCTTGATGATGATGGTCGCTCTGCTTTAGGACTATTCAGTGGGACAGGAGAGTGGAATACCTAAGATGAGGATGCTCTGGCTTGAGACCGGGTATCCCTCTTTGACGCTAATCTTGGATTTGAGGTCACCGATCGTCTGGGATGGTTCCGCCTCGACCTAACAACGATATGATATGGAGAGATCCGAAGTGTGCTAGAATTAGAACGAACCACAAATGCAGTCTTCCCTCGCTGGACCGGACGGATGGTTATCTTCATCGCTGCCATGCTCGGTCGAGGGGGAAAAAGAGTGTTATACTAATAGCGCTCACCCAGCTGCTCTACTCTTCTCTTTGGTCACTGCACCGCATCCTGACCTGGTCGAGGCCAGGGGAGGCGACTAGTTTGAGTGAACATATTTTGGGGTTAACGTAAGCGTTTCTACACGGCCGTACAGCAGCAGCACCACTCCGCCATTACTATGACAGCGACATAACATAACATTACCAAGCCACACATTCATCCTTTTGCGTGCACTCCTCGCGGAAGAAAAGAAAAGAAAATACAGGGTGAAGGACGGCACTACTCCCACTAGGGCAAAGAATCATCCTCAAATCCGCCTTCGAAGAGGAAATTCGCTGCTAGTTCTTCGTTCTTCCCACATGCAAAGTATGCCTCAATGACAGCATGTCGGGGAAAGCCAAGAGCTTCTAACTAGACGACAGTCAGGAGATATCATCCGGGGGTAGATAGGAGAGAAACCTACCCTCTCAATTGCTGCACGCTCCTCAGGTGTGACGTTTACAACGTGAGCCCCTGGTGGGATAGGCTCGCCATCGTCACCAACGTCAGGATCGGCGGACCCGAGGAGATCGAGGATTGAATCAGGGTTCGAAGCCAAAAGCTGGGCCATCTGGGGATTGTTTGCCGCAAGTTGCTGGATCACAGACTGTAGCAAGGCGGGATTCTGGGCAACGAGGTCTCGCAGCGTTCCAAGTCGGGGGTCGGCACGCAGAGCGTCCAAACCTGCGGCGCCCGGAGCAGCACCTAGGGTGGGAGCGACAGGGGGCGCGGGCTGCTGCTGCTGCTGCTGGGCCAGCTAAAGGTACACGGAAGGTCAGAGGGCAAATCGTAAAGGGTACAACAACAATAGCGCAGACCTGGAACAAATTCTGGGGAGCGGAAGGTTGAGCGGGTGCAGTCGAAGGAGCGTTTGCGGGTGAGGATGCAAATGGGTTGACCGGGAGAGTGGGCGCGCGTGGAGTAGGTGCGCTGCTAAGCTCTGCCTCTAGGTGAGCAGGGATGCCCTAATGGCAGAACAGAAGTCGGGTCAGCCGCTGGTTAGCCCATATCAAGTTGATACGCACGGTGAGCAGATACTCGACAGCTCTATCGGGATTGTTATAGCTAGCACGCAGGGCGCGAACGATTTGGTCCCTGGGATACCCCATCTCTTCCATATTACGGATAGTTGCCTGGAGAGCCTCACCACTCAGAAACGAAGTCCCAAGGCCAGGTTCTTGTGGCTGCGCCTCGGCACTAGAGGATGGTGCCGCTGCGGGGGTAGCAGTAGGAGGGGTTGAAGAGATGGTAGCCAGGGTCTCGGAGGCATCGGAGGCAGCTGCAGGGGCAGGAGCAGCAGTCTCTGTAGTAGGCTCTACAGGTTTGGGTGGCGGAGGTGCAGTGGCGGGAGAGGTAGTGTTTGCGCTAGTCGAAGCGGCAGGTGCAGCAGGTTGTTGTTTAGGCTGGCGATGGGATCGATCGATTGGTACCAGATGAATATGGCAATGTGAAGCACACCTTGGACACCATAAGGACTAGAAAATCCTTCTCTTTGATCTGGCATGATTCAACTGTCTTGTCGTCTGATAACACTTTGCCTTTGATAATTCTACTTAGGGGCCAAACTATGCTCGGTGTGATGAACGGGTTGAATACCTGAGAAAATGATTTTTTGAGATGATACAACATGACCCTGGGAGGCTTCGATCTTCTCCTTTAGAACGGAGATTGTGTCGTCGGGTTCAGCGTCGACCTGCAACAAAGGAGCTAGAGAGATGACAGAGAAAGGGGATCAAGAGACGAGACTGACATGAAAGACTTTTTGCTGTAACGTCTTTATCGTTATCTTCATCGATCCTGATGGGACGAGGTGAGAGTGTAACGCAAGCTGAGAAGGCAGAGAGTGTACGCCGTTCGCCTGTGTGACGCGTCCCAAGGTTGGGTCTATGCTGACATAAGCCTCGGTCATTATAGGGCCGCTTGAGCACAGGCGCCGTCGTGCCATGCAGTGCAGTGCAGCCCAGGGAGAGGCCACTCACTCCCTCACCGAACCACATGGATAACCTGCGTGGGGACGACTATTTGCGTAACATTGCCTCTTTTATTCGCTCAAATGAATCCCGTCTCGCAGAGGCTGCTCCCCAAAAACGCAGACGACCCCGCCAGCCCTCGCTGCCTTCTCCAACCGGCCTCACGCTTAACCCGCTCCAATGGTTCAGCTCGGATAGCACCCAACAACCGACCCGACCGAAACCCCTCATGTTTGCCATCGATACCCACCACCTATTCTATATCCTCACCCGCCTCGAAGCCCTCCGCTATAATGTCGGCCCACTGGACATTAAAGTGCTCAGACCATCACGGCCAATGAACTACATCGATGTCTTCCACGGAGAGGATACATCAGATACCATCTCTCTCTCCTCCATTCGTTCTTCTCTGTCTACCGTCTCCCGGCTTTCACTAGGAATGGGTCTCTGGACACGTCCGGAGCCGCCAGGCGTGGACCAGGAGCTAAAGTATATCTTTAGTAGTTTTACCAAGATACCTGCATTGTCGCTACGAGCTCCGGGCCCCAAACAGATCGCAGAAATAGCAGGTGACCCTCCAAATGAGAACGCGTTGCCGCTAGATGCCTTTCGCAATCTGCAGAGCTTGGAATGCTCCGACATTGACCCACGCACGTTGCTCGGCTGGGACAGGCTGTCAGAAAGTCTATGGAGCCTCACAATCACACGCAGTGGACTCGATGACGTCTCCCATCTGTTTATTAATGCCGTCTTGGACGATTCTTCTCGGAGGCAACCCACGCAGACGGCGAATGGCCCTTCCCAGAAACCCTCATTCCACAGCACGCCTTTGCCAGAATTCATAGCAGAGAACGTTGAGGAGACCTTCGTGGAAACACCAAGCGATGATACACCTCGAGCTCCCTCGCCCGTCGAATCGTCCACCTCTCTGCAGTTACCATCGTCCAAATGGGCATTCCTCAGAGTTTTGTCGTTATCTGATAACGCGCTGACCTTCATTCCAACCGAATCCCTCCTCCACCTCACTTCCCTCACTCACCTCGATCTGTCCTCCAATCTACTCGTTTCTATCCCTCTGGGCTTATCATCCCTCCACAATCTCGTCTCGCTTAATCTCTCTGACAATATGATTGACACTGTCCAGGGGGTTTACAAGAAATTGGGACAGGTGCTCACGCTCAACCTTTCCCATAATCGACTAGATTCTCTCTGCGGTCTAGAGCGACTCGTGGCTCTGGAACGTGCGGACGTTAGATACAACCATGTGGAGGAATCGGCAGAAGTTGGTCGTCTCGCTTTGTTACCCAACATTGCCGAGATCAGTGTGGAAGGCAACCCATTCACGGAGATCGAAAGCGATTACCGTGTCAAGTGCTTTGATTTCTTCTGGAAGGAAGGCAGGACGATACTCCTGGACGGGACGCAGGCTGGTTTCTACGAGAGAAGGAACCTGACCTCGGCCCCACCAGATCAGATGACCTCCACTCGGCCTATGTCGAAGGGTTATTCACCACCGTTGGTTCCTGTTGCGGTTGCAGCAGCAGCAGCACCACCCCCGGCTGCATCGAGTGATCCAAGCCCCTCGAGTAGCCCCGCGTTTTCGCCCACCTCATCGCATCATCCATCGCCGTTCCTCTCCGCGACTAGCGCAAAGGCCCGGAAAAAGCGGGTGAAGCGCATTGTGGATCTGGATGCTGACCTCGGCGGCAACGCTGCTCACTCACAGGCTACAAGTTCAGTGGAGACGAGCGAGTATTCCCGGGCTCCCACGGTGCCGACACGGTCTCCACTTGCAAAACCAGTGTCGCTGCCCTCCGCATCCGAGGCAGGACCAGTGCCTGCGACTGCATCCTCGCCTGCTGTGGGCAACTCGACGTCCGCGGGGCCAGCGATCCACCCACCGCCGATAGACGTCCTGCGCCCTCCATCCAAGCACCGGCGCTCGCAGACCGACTACGGGCCCGCGTCTGCAACAGCAGAATCGGACGACGCCGCGCCGTCGCCCCTAGTCTCACGCCCTACCCCCGACCACACGATGAGCGTGCGAGTGTCGTCGGGGCGCCGATCTGCGGCACGGCGCAAGCGTGCTGCCGCGTCCGTGTTTGAAGGACCTGTGACAGAGTCGGAGACGAGGCCGGATCAAGGGGAGGCAGGGGAAGGGATGGAGAGGGAGATCAAGGAGGCGGACGCGTTCCGCGCGCGGATCGAGGCGCTGAGGTCTGAGATGGGCGATGGGTGGTTGAAGGTGTTCACGCAGAGCAATGCGGCGATGACGACTCGTCCGGGTGCAGAGCAGAGAGCGGGGGCGTCTGGGTAGCGATACTATACTGTACATGCTGTTTTTTGTCGGGACTGCTCGGGACTGCTCTGGATTCGATACCATTCTGTATAATTTCCCGTCCTATCCGGCGTCTTCCGATGGATTTCTCAGGCTCACTCCACCATTGTCACTCCCACACTCATCTTTCCTCTTTCCTCGTCGCTCGTTATCCCCCCTCTTATTACAATCAATGGGTGCAAACATCTCTAAGGCCCTCGGTATGTCTCCTCTATCCATTTCAAGCACGTATCCTGTAGATCTCACATTGGTCTCGTGGGTCCGGTTGCTGCGCAGGTCGCTTGTTCGGCAGCAAGGAGATGAGGCTGCTGATGTTAGGTTTGGATGCCGCAGGAAAAACAAGTAAGCAACCGCTGTTGAGCTCTTCTCTCGACCCACATCTTTCTGCCCCTTGGATGGTCGTTGCTCACAATATACCTCGACAGCGATCTTATACAAGCTCAAGCTGAATCAGTCTGTCACAACGATTCCGACAGGTGCGCTTCGCCTCTAACGCCCTGCCTGTTCTCCTCCCCCTCTTTTTAAACCATTTATCGTAGTCGGCTTCAACGTGGAGACTGTCACATATAAGAATGTCAAGTTCAATGTGTGGGATGTAGGAGGGCAGGATAAAATCCGTCCTCTTTGGAGACACTACTACACCGGTACTCAAGGCCTGGTGTTCGTCGTGGATAGCCAGGATAGGGAGAGGATAGATGAAGCGAAGCAGGAATTGCATCGCATCCTCAGCGATCGGGAGATGAAGGACTGCTTACTGCTCGTCTTTGCAAACAAGCAGGATTTACCAGGAGGTCCGTACTGTCTTGCACATTTCCCTTACCGTGAACCCTCAAGTTCGTTTCGCTCCCTAAGCCATGTCCCCTGCCGAAGTTACCGAGAAGTTGGGCCTTCATCGGATGCGAGACCGATCATGGTATGTGCACCCGAGGTAAGGATGACAACGTGCTACCCTTCATACATTCATCAGTTGGGTAATCTTCCGTTGTCTGTTTCAGTTGTGCCACCACAGGGGAAGGCCTGTTCGAAGGGCTGCAGTGGTTGTCACAGAACGTTAAGAAACGTCAGTAGAAGTGTTTCATCTCGCCATCTGTTCGAGCTGATTTTTTATCCATCTTAGAGCCTTGATGCATTGATGTGTCCCCCTGCCCTCTCTCAGCCCCTCTTTCTTCGTCGCTGCTTATACCCTATAATGTTCTGCTGATCTCGGTCTGTTTTGTGCTCCGCGCATCATGACTCCGGCTTTACACTCTCATCCATACGTACATGCCCATGCCTCCCCTAGCGCCCCCCAGTACCTCCACCGTGCCTCTGTGTAGATACTCTTCTGAATCTCATGTCTATTTTCTGCCCATGGACTGCAACAGGAATGTTAGTCGTGGGGGCGTCGTATAGTAATTACATAAGAATGTCTGCCTGTTCTAATTGCAAGCAAAACTTCCAACTGGAATCGACGGCTGCCCCAGGTTACGGGTTACGTACTCGTGAGGGAATTTCTTTCTCATTCCCAATCTTTTCCCCAACGACAGCCATGATCCCTGCAAGATCGGCAACGTTGAAATATCTGCTTTCCAGAGGCTTCTCATCACACTCTGTGGACGGCTTCACCGGTGCTGTGGGAAACACTCCTCTTGTGAGACCTCTCGCCCTCTGCGGGGAGCATCGCATTTCTGAGCTCTGTGGACTCAGATCTTTTTGAAAGGCCTCTCGGAAAAGACGGGCTGCAAGATCTATGGCAAGGCTGAATTCCAAAACCCTGGTGGGAGCGTGAAGGATCGAGCCGCGCTCGGCATCATCGAGGCCGCCGAGGCCGATGGTCGGTGCGTATACATACGCCTTTCATGGGGGGGGGCGGGGATATAAAAAAACTGATCCGATACAAGGCTCAAGCCAGGCGGTACGGTCGTCGAAGGCACGGCGGGTAACACGGGCATCGGCCTGGCGCACGTCTGCCGCGCGAAGGGATACCGCTGCGTGATCTACATGCCCAACACGCAGAGCCAAGAGAAGATCGACCTGCTGCGCATGCTCGGCGCGGACGTGCGCCCCGTGCCCGCGGTCCCCTACGAAGACGCGCGGAACTACAACCACCAGGCGCGCGATCACGCGCTCGCGACGCGCGGCGCGGTCTGGACGGACCAGTTCGACAATACGGCCAACGCGGAGGCGCATTATCGCACCACCGGCCCCGAGATTTGGGCTCAGGCGGAGGCGGCGGCGGCGGCGGCGGCGGGAGCTGCTGCTGGCGCCGTCGATGGGTTCGTCGCGTCTACTGGCACGGGCGGCACGCTCGCCGGCGTGGGGAGGTACTTGAAGGAGAAGAGCGCGGGCAAGGCGCAGGTGTGGCTCGCCGACCCGCCTGGTAGCGTGTTGCACAGCTACGTGACTAGTGGCGGTAAGCTGAAGGAGAGGACGGGGGGGTCCATCACTGAAGGTACGTTTGCGCGTTTCTTTCCCTTTTTTTTTTTTGCTGTGTTTCCCATTACTTTTTGAAATGGGGTTGCGTAGGAATTGGCCAGGGACGCATCACGAAGAACCTCGGGACGTTCGTTGATCAACTCGACGGCGCACTCCATATCGCCGATGAAAAGTCGATCGCGATGCTGTATGACCTCCTCGACTCTGAAGGGTTGTACCTCGGCGCAACCTCCGCCCTCAACGTGGTGGCCGCATATGAGCTTGCGCTAGAGCTAGGCCCGGGTACGTCCCAAACGTTTTGCGTCGCAGGTACGATGGATTTACGGAACTTTTCTCAGGTAAAACAATCGCGACGATACTCGCCGATGGAGCGTACAGGTACCAAAGTAGACTGTTTTCCAAAAAGTGGATACAGTCCAAAGGCTTGGCGGACGCGATACCAGAACATCTAAAGAAATATTCTGTCTTGGACTAAACTGCTGTCTACACTACTTAATTTGTCAGGTGATATTCGTCATATTTTAGGCCTTAGCCTAGGCGTCAAGTTAGCGCGTCGGCTACGGGACAAATGATGCCTTTCACATTTAACATTGCTCCCTCTAGCAAATTGGGGATGTACTGGTTCTCATGACATCAACTATGTAATGACCGCCCACAAGAAACAAAGTTGGTGGTATAACATCAACCAGCTAGTTGCTCTTCGTCCAACCTCCCAGTTCGATCACAAATGCCACCGCAAGTTTAGAGAACTCGAGCATGTGTGCGAAGCTGAATTCAGGGGAGATATCGATACGGCTGTAACATCACTATGAGTAAAGGTGTAGATGAGTTGAGACAATGGCGTACTCGTTAGCAGAGTGGATGTGCTTGTTCGAATTCTCAAACTTGCTCTCTGTTGAATGTGTTCTATCAGACAGTGCTAAAAAAAGACAAGTGAAGCCCTACCAATCGTGAAGGAGCTGCGATAGCCAGCCTTGGACCAAGACGCACTATCATGGAACGCAATTGACGCATTGAACCAGAGAAACTATGGCCAGGGAAGCTTACTGATCACTACAGGCATAACCACACTTAGTCTCCGCATAGGGAATGTCAAGGTAGGCGTCGACGAGCTGCTTGTTCAACGCAGTGACCCTGTATTAACCAGCTGAAGCAGTTACTCCTTGAGAAAAGGCAGCGATTACATACTCAGGATCGACAAAGTCAATGATGATGCCGACTTCTTCCCTGACCCCATTCTTCACCCATGCGGTCATATCAAACTATAAACCAAGATTGAGATATCGATAGAACGATTGCATAGGATCTACATACCTGGCTCATGGCAATCACGTTGATCCCCCTTGCTTTATAGTCCTTCGCAACTGCCTGCGAACCAAGCAAGCCACCTTCCTTTGGGCCGGCATTAAATTTAACACTGTCGCGTAGCTCGCAAGAACCTACCTCGGCAGAGTACCAGTGGAATTCGACGTGTTGAACGGGTCGGAAGTCGGACGTGATCAGTGCACGGTAAGCCTCGAGGATAGTGACCGAGCCAGAGCCGTCGTCGTCAGCACCTACAGACATTGAACATCGCTCGTCTATACAGGACGGAGAGCAGGCTCACCAGGCGCGGGTAAGAATGGCAAGAAATTGGTACTTTGGAAGAGTGTCAGCATCGAGAAGTAGCCAGTACATTGGGGGACCCACGAATCCTGGTGTGCGCCTACAACGACTACCCCTTCGTTCGTTGGAGAAGAGCCATTGATTCGAACGACCTGTAGAAACCTTCAGACGCAGTGAATAACAAGTTCCATGATATACTGACGATGGTGTTCTGGCCCCAGGAATGGGGGAACTCGGATATTGTGATGAGATCTTGCAAACCCTTCGCAGCAAATTTGCTTGTGATCTATGGGAACGCTCAGCCACGAGGCCGAAACGGCGCAGCGCATGATCCGCACCTCAGAAATCTTCCCGGTCAACCACTTTTGACTTTCGCGACCCCACTGACGAGAGAATAAGCACATTCCGGCGCACAATGAATGTAAATAATGTCACTGTACCTGAGTGCGGTAATCTAAACTTCAATTAGTGTGGGTTCTACGAATGAGGTGATATAGGTCTCACGGCGGGTCCGGAAGCTCGAGAATACTTGAAGATTCTCTTTAGGTCCTTTGGTCGAGAGCTCCTTGATTACGTGTTTCACTGCCGCGGTGTTCTTGGGTTTCTGAAACCCTGGGGAGAATGGGAGGGTTGTACGCAAAGTCACTAATGCAAGGCATACCAGACCATTGAGATTTCATAGGAGCGACAGAGCCGAGATCTTGAGCTTCGGTGCTAAGAGATCGTGAGCTTCCACAGAGTGTGTCTTTGACAGATGCGCACATATCCATAAAGTTCAATCCCGCGGCCTTGGCTTGTATCTATAACTCATCTGAGATGATTCATATAACATCAGGTAGGGGTAACAGACCTTGTCCAGCTCTGTCATCCAGACAGGCTCGACGTCTGCTGCTAATTGCACAAGGCGCATTTCTCGGAGGTTCCAATCGAGGTCTTCGGGAGAATCGAAACGCAGAGAGTATTCCGGGGCATTATTCACGCGCAAAGCTGCGGGAATGGAAACCACAGTGGTAGCAAGAAAAACAAGCGCAAGGAGGGGTTGGGGGGACTTCATGGTTAGCAACAAGGTTGCAGGTGGCAGAAGCGCTGCCTTCTACGTACTTGGCTGGCGGCCGCTTTCCCGCGGGGCCGGGACCCGGGACGCATCCGGAGAAGCGCACGTGACCGACGCGTCCGAAGCTAATAGGCGCCGTCGCGGTTGATTGGGGACCACAATGTCGGAGACCCTGAATGCACCGTGGATCGCCGACTATCTTATAGATATCGCCGAGACATACGGTTGCAAGCTTTCCAGTGTCCCTGTACAACATAAACCTGGAAGGAAAGTACAAATCCTCCAGGTGAGCAACGGACAGTACAGCTGTGTCCTATGGCTCTGGTCTGACACTGATTCCTTAGTTCCTCACTTTCCGTCAATTCGAGGAGGACGATTGTATCTGGGCATATGTCTCTGACAAGCATCAGCAGATACCTGTACGCTTTTCGCGATACGCCATTGCAGAGTACGACAAAGCCAGGTCTGTACTGCTTTCGTATTTCTCCCCCAGATGAACCAACACTATCTACTCAAGTCAACCAGACAGCCAAGGAAAACGACTCACGCAACAGCGTAGCGCCATTGCGACAATTAAGTCCTTCAAGCCCATTTTTCAACGCATACCCACTGGAACCGTGGGGAAGATGACCGTATTAGAGAAGCTTGCTCTCAACGTAGATCATGTCCAAATTTTTGGCAGCGCCGGCGAACCCGAGTTCGGTTCCCCTCGAACCTTGGAAACTCACAACGATATCAAGGAGTGGATGGAGGGTTTACGCGCTGGTGATGGTAGCGGGTGCGTTCCACAGGTTCTAACATCGCACCGTGGAGTAATGTTGTGCAGAAATGTCTTGAAGCTGAGGAAAGATAAAAAACTAGCCCAAGAACGAGAGGAGAACTCTGTGGCCGAGATGCTCGTAGCTCACGAGGAACGTGAGAATAGACCCGGGCAACAAACCATGGCCAAGAATTATGCCGTGATGTCGGATCGCAAAGCGTATGCAGAGCAGGACGATTGGCGAGAGGTATGTGTCCGTCCTACTCTGTATCTACCTCACCGACCTGCTGTCACTTGATTTTAGACCATCGCAAAGAAGCCTTTACAGTATTATAAACGCCCAACCGGAACTAGTGTCAAGGGTAAGTGTTTTTGGAAGGGTAAGCTTCACTACTGACTAATGTTTCAGCTAAGTCAATACCTGCTGGACTGGGCCAAAAACATGGTAGCCCGGTCCCCCCTGTAAGGCAAAATTTCAATCCAGGTATGGACGTGTATGCCTTTGTCTGTCTTGGGTATTAATGCCGAAGTAGTAAAAGGAGCACTGGACCTTCATAGCTCTCCAGTCATCCCCCAAGCCACCGATATAGGTGGTCCCCCTCAATCAGAGCGTCAAACGACCCCATCTGAGTGGCCTGGGAGCCCAGAACGATACCATGTTCATCTCTCGGGTCGCGAAGCCGCGGAGGAGCTACCGAATTCCCTACCATTAACACCACCATTATTTACTCCGGAACAGCCACAAGAAGTTCCAGGACAATCAGTGCAGGCACCAAAACCAGGAGTTATCCATCGTCCCCAGGCGACTCTGGTAGTTGTTCAACAAACAATTTCTAATGACCCCGAATTGGCTTCTCCAAAACACCCAACTCAGACTGAGGGCCGTTGCCAAAGCCTGCCATCCCCTTCTTCCAGTTCTGCGTTTTCCTCTGCTTTGGTCACTACAAATCTGCAAAATAGAGCAACGTCCCTCCCGTCAGGCGTTTTTAAATCTAGCGTCTCCCATGCGCGTAGGGTCCCCCCACCTTTGGTAAAGAATACCAAAGAAGCGTGCGGGGAGATACTCGTCCCAGCTTCAGATTCAGGAGGTCAAGGCACCTCGTCCTCGTCCTACGAAAACAGCTCTTCTCTAGGCCGACAAGCAGCAAGGATTGCGGTCGGTCCAGGACATGTCACCGCGTCACTAGAAATGAGTTCTAATCTGAGACGCGCCAACGACACCAACAGCGAACAAAGTCCAGTTGTTGAACCTGGACCTAGACAGGAGCTTAACAAGGCACTATTGGACGAGCCGAGTAGCATCTCCCTCAAGGATCATCACGGTAATGGCGTCCAGACCCGTAATGGAGCCGGGAACAACAAAAAAGAGGCAGTGGACCTGGGTCGTCCAAGCCCGGGTCCTAGACAATCGTGCGGACACTACCACCGTCGAGCCCTCCTATTCATTCTCAGAGTCCCAATTGGCACGATTCCATGGCCTTGGTAGAAGAGACAGCCATAGTGAATGGGAACCCAAACCATGTGATGGCTCAACAGGATCCACCAACGCTAGCCGCCAAGAGAACTAGGCCTTTAACCACACCCCCACCAGGAAGCAAGCGGCCAAGGCTCATGTCACGCGAGCCTGTCAGACCCAGCTTCCGGGTGCACGATGCCACACCTAGAAAAGTCTTCGACGCAGAACTACTTAGTGTTGGGATTGAAGTGGATCTCAGCGACTATGACGACAACCCACCACTTTATCCATGGGGAAAGGGGATATCCAGACTTAATCTCAAACCACCAGACCGTCCTTTGTTGATCACGAATTCTAAACTTGCAGAAATTTGGGAGAGTGTTTGCGAATCTCGAGGGTGGTCGAAGAAATAAGCTGGGGAACTGCTGGGGAACGATTTATCAGAAGTCTCTCTCAACTATACATTATCTTGTACGATATGTCCTATATATTCTTTAATCTATTGTCAAGACCGATTCATAGTTTACCTCGGTGACGTCTGAAGCTTTCCGCGACGCCTACACCGGACTGAATATCTCTTAGACATCGCGCGTCGACTTGCCGTCCTCGGGAAGCCAGCCTCAAAACCTCCTTCTCTAGTAGCTTAGGAACGCACACAACGCCGTCGTCATCCGCAACCAAAAGGTCACCAGGGTTCACCGTGACGGCAGGCAGCGCGCCGTCGTGTCGCTGCGAATCGGCGTTGACGGTTACGGGGACTTGCACCTCGGCAACGCGGGTGAAGGGCGTCTGCCCCACGGTCGACGTTCCACGAGCAAACAGCGTGAAACCTGCGGCGCGGGACTCGGCGGTGTCGCGCACGCGTCCGGACACTACAGCGCCAAGAACGCCGCGTGCTTGCGCACCGGCGGTCATGAGGCCGCCCCAGACGGCATTCTGCGCACCTGCCTGAAGTGATCAGATTCAGGGGGAGGGTGAGAGTTTTACATAACGCAAAGTCAAGGAGTGGGGTGGGGTCGGGCAGCAGTTATCGACCAGTTGGGGGGGGACCAACCTGGTGGTGCAGAGACGAAGACGATGCTGCTCTGCGGCGCGAGATCGACAAAGTGGCTCCCTTGTAGTTTGGGTGCGTCGCGCTCGGATGTGAGCACCATGCGGACGGTGTAAGCGGGCCCGCAGAGACGCACGCCCGGCACGGTCGCGTCGGGACGAGAATGGGGAGAGAGCCGATGAATGTGCGGAATATGGCCGCCGTGAGGCACGCCGAGCTTTAGGAGGGCGTCAGAAATCTCGCACGTTGAGAAATCGGACTGGGCAAGTGTGAGGAACATTCAAAGTTACAGTGATACAGTAAAATAATGGAGGTTGTTCAGTTCAAGGTTGAAATTTACAAAAGCTTCAGCTTCAGCCCTGTCCCTCTTCCCTTCCCGGCGTCCGTTGGCGCGCGCCACTGTCCCAAAGCAAAGTTACAACGGATCTTCTCATCCCCCCTTGGAAACGACAAATCATTCTTTCTATCGACGACACGAACCGAACACTACGCCTAATGAGCGATGCACGCCGCTATGGCCGTCGTGCCTTCAAAGCCTTCATGCGTTCTTACCACTTCAAATCCCAAAGTACAACTTACCCTTGCGTATCCGACCAGTGAGCCTCCCTCCCTACCTCCCCCTACCTACCTTCACCAAACACCCCTTTCCCTTTGACAGTGGTTTATCGTGTTGACGACCGTAATCATGCTCTCGCTTGCCCTCCTGGGCCTCACGAACCTATCCCACGCACTTCCGCTAAACGATAAACTATTGCACTTTTTCTGCCTGGGGATTGCCACTGGAGTCTTCTACTTTATATTTGATGTGGAGGAGTGAGCTGGGTCTACCATCTGTTCCCCGTTATTCAAGTTCATGACGAGCCCACGTTCTTCTCGAAAGGGAATACCGACGAATATGGTTCTGGCGCCATTTCCCACTAATCTTCACCGTCTTCGTCTGCTTCTTCATCGGCGGCATTGTGAGTGAGCTGGTGCAGTCCCTGCTCCCCGTGCGTCTACCCCTTTCCCCCTTTATATCTGTTTCCGACACATATATTCTCCACCCAGTACAAGACCTTTCAGTTCGGCGACATCGTCGTGAGTTTCTCCATCTCCATGCCCTTCGTAGTATTGCTAACGGCGTCTGGGAAGGCAAACCTTTGGGATCTGGAATCGGCTTGTACGTCGCCTACCATCTCGAGCGATACTATCGCCAGAGACGGGAGGTACGCTCCTGTCCTTTCTCTTCTCCCTCTTGGTCAAACAACACTCGTACTCATTACGACGAAAAACACATCATGACAGATCTCGAGACTGTATCGCCCCCTCTCTGCATCCAACTCGTCCCTCAACCTCGACTCGGAAGAGGAGGACGAGTCTGGCACGCAACTGCTCCCGCTGCATAACAAACCCGACACGCCGCCGTCCGCGCTGTCCCCGCACAATAAAAACAAGGGTAAAGGGCGCGTGCGCTCCGGGAACTTGGCACTCGCGGACGTTTGGGACGAGCGAGAGGAGCTGTTTGGCGTTGGCAATGACGACGAGGATGAAGAGGATGAGGAAGATAGTGGTGAGGAAGATGAGGCTGGGGAGCGCGCTCCACCCGCACCACTAGCGCGTCAGGAGAGGCAAGATGCTCCGCGAGACGCGAAGCCGGTCAAGTCGGTGAGGTGGGCTGAGGGGAGCGCATGATGTAGGTTCTCGACGTTGACTTGTTATAATAAGTCTTGCTACAGTGCTATTCTATTTCGACTGGACATGGTTATTACAGTAGACCCAGAGACGCTCGTTGGAAGAGAGCTGCTCGTCGTGGGCAGAGTGACGACGTACTAATACATATGACTGGATCGATAACGCCTGGCAGACCGCAAGTGAGCGCAGAAAATATGCTATGCGCGATCACATCAGCTGGGATATCACCTCCCCAACTTCCGCCGCTTTGGCTTTCGACTCCTGCCAGTGGATGTGTCCTCCGCGGATCCCCCTTTCCACCACTCTTTGGTGGGATTGGGATGTTGGACATCATCCTCGGACTTCTTCTGCTCAATCCTGTCACGGTCGCCCTCGACTTGCGCAGAACGGATTGCCTCTCGGCTCAGACACCAATCGATGTGCGCATTGAGCTCGTCGTTGTCCGTGAACGGCCGCGTACACAGCGGACACTCGCCCACGGCGGCGGCGGCGGACGTCGATTCTTCTTCTCCTTCTGGTGGCGTTCTCGGACTGGGACTAGCAGTGACTGCGTCTGGCCGGATTTTTGATGGGGTGGTGGTATGTTCGTCACGCATAGGCTGAGGCTGAGGCTGATGGGACAGGGGTCCCCGCTTCCGAGAGACCGCGTCCGAGACCTGCCATTCCGAATCCGAGACGCCTATATTTTGTGCGGGGCCTGTCGGTGCTGATGGACGGAATGGGGGTGGGATGTCTGATGCTAGAGGCACGAACAATCTTGGTGGACGATCCGAGCTTGTCGAAGCACGAGGCTCTTCCGAGTTCGCCGTTGGGAGCTCGTCTACGCCATCCGGATCCGAGGCGTTGTGGTTCGGGTCATCGTTCAGGTTAGTAAGCTCCCCATACTCAACATCCGAGTCTTGGCCATCACTCTCGCGAGGGTGATTTCTCTTGGATGGAGAGAGGAACTACGAGAGAGGTACGTCAGCCCTCGTATGTGCTGGAACAGCGGCCGCAAGAGGTATGGGTACCTTTACGATCCCGTCCTCTTTCTTCCGGAGGTCATTGAGCTTCGTGACGCGCAGTCCGATGAGACGAAGGCAAAGCGGCCATTCAGGTTGTAGGAGTTCCTTGCCGGCTTCGTACAACTCAGCCTTCGTTTTGACCCAGCGATTGAATGACTTGGCTCGGGTAAACACTTCGTACGTATCCAACTTGTATTTCAGCGTGACAGTCCGGCCCGTCCATCCTCCTCCCTCCATGTCATCTTCGAGTTCGGCCGCGATGTCCTCGAGCTTCTGCAAGATTTTTTCTTTCTCTGAGGTGGCGCCGAATGTTCTAGTTGGGTGTCAGAGGATGCTGTCATGTGCACTGGTGTCAAAGACCTTTCTGAGCCTATGCTTTTCCTCTCTTCTCGTGCCCAAGGCTGGACTACGTTGGACGCGATGCCCAAGTGTACTCGAAGCATTGAGCGCAAGCCGAATTGTTTATCTAGCAACGATAGCACACTGCGACACTGGTAGATGTCTCCACATGTCTTGAAATGGGCCGAACGCACGCGCTGAGCGAAACACAACACACGATAAGGAAAGGTGCAACGAACCTTCACCCCGATAGAGTCTAACATACGCTCGTTGACCCGGCCAACTCCTGGAATCTTGCGTATCGGAAGGCAGTGCATAAACTCTTTGATCGCCTCGGAAGTGTGAGACAGGTGAAACTGTCCGTTCGGCTTATTCTAGACCAAAAGACGAGCTGGATAAGGAGACTGACTAGTTGATGAAAAGGATTCGCACTTTATCGGAACATATCTGGGTCACAGAGCGTGCAAAGTGAGATCGGTCGACAGGCAGAAAAAATACCTACCTTGGCCAACATCTGGAAAGCGGCGATGGGAATGTGCGAGTTGGCACGAAACTGGTTGAAGCGCACCTTGTTTGCTGCAATACCCGCGCTTACTGTCAGCTTGGTCTCATCAAAAACTCGCTGGCGCATCCGTCGCACACATTCGTCCGGATCCAAGTTATGCTGCGTACAATACTCTGTGATACTGGGATGGAAGCTAGGCCATCAGAAAAATGTTCCTCCTCCCTTGTCAAGGCGGGCATTTGAGAAGAGACTTGCTTTAAATACGCTTCGTCGACGCTTGCGGCAAGCAAGTTCGGGTCGTATTGCCTGAAAATTGCCATGATTCGTTTGGACACTTCGCTATAGCGTGACATATGGAGATCGACAAATATAAGATCAGGACAGAGTTTCCGTGCGATGTACCCTTCGCAAGATTAGCGCTTTATTGCACTGTGCACCGCTTGTCTTACCGGGCATCCCAGAACGTACACCGTACTTACGGGCCTCATACGATGCAGTAGTCAGTACACCATGCCCTACCTATTGTATAAGGTCACTGAGAATCCAGGGGTGTGATGGAGAAGACGGGTGCGCACACCAAAGGCCTTTCCTGCTAAGCCAGGATTGTCAAGCAACTCCACGTTGGCATAGAAAGCGTCCATATCAAAGTGGACGATAAATTGCGTCAAATCTCGCTCCCGTTCAATCACCTCCAGCTAACAAAAGTCACACTCAGACCCATCGTGTAATCGGAGATGCGTACGAGGTGGTCGGCCTTCTGCTCCACTTTAGCTAACCAACAGGCGTGTCATCTCTAGCAGAGCACCTAAGATGAATATCATGCGCGTACCCATGTCAACGCCTTTCATCGCCTGGTCGCGAAGCTTAAGAATGCGTTCTATGCGAGCAGTCACTTCCTTGTCTTTCCTCTTTTCATTCTGAAGATTGAAATGCGACCTTTGAGTGGTCGACGCACTACTGGTAGTAGGACCATGGATGAACCTCATAGAATTTAGAGCCCTTGGATGCCTCCGCAATGATGCGGTTAATTTCTGTCTGTTCAGTTGAGAGGCTGGCGTGTGATGCTCCATGAACTTTGGGGAAGCGTGATTGGCATTGTGACATGTACTGACATACCCGGCTTTGGTTGTTGAAGGACCAGCGAGTCGTAGTACAAGACTTGCGGTCTCTTGAGATGTCTGTGGATCACTCGACGTTTCCATAACGTTGTAAAGACCTGACTGGCCCTTCCAGGAGACCTATAGTCATAAACAGGACGAGCCGCGACTCGCTCGAAAACAGCGGAAACCACGTGATGTCTGTCAGTTGTGGCTGTGCACCTGGTTGGCAATAAATTGAAATAGTGCTACAGAAACATCTTTCCGATGGAATGAGCCTGAAAGTCTGAAAGGCTTGGCAAGCAGCTCCAAGTCATGGCCACGGAGCATGAAAGGTCATTCCATGCATTATCAGGCTGTGTGATGCCAATGCAGCTTTGAGCTCGGTACAGTCTAGTACAGTAGCTCCTTTTATACTACGTCTAGAACGTACCGCCTCGCTTCTGCGTGGTCTCGCGCTCGATTGCCACTGCCGACCTCATCATCTGTCACTGTCAACGGCAGCTGCCCACGACAATTGGCAACGACCTTTTCACTGTGCTCCTAGTACCGACCGAGGTGGCCCAGTCGTGGGCAAATTCTTGCAGAGGACTCAAGCATGTGCTATGTAACTTGGCGACTCCTGAACCCACAATCAGACTGTCGGAACCAGGACAGAGCTATTCCCCTCGCCTCACTTCATCGCTTCCTGTCCTGAATTAAGGAAACTGAATCAAGGAAACAAACGCCGATACTAAAAGGGTATAACTTGACTCGGAGCACGGCTGCGTCTTGTAGACTAGACACTTGCCTGTCTCGGGCCTGGTGTGCTCCGGTCGGACACTACTCACCTTCACTCTCGACGCCTTTGGCATTTCGTGGGTCGAATACGACCACAGAACCGAATGCGCAGAAACTTAAGATGTTGGAGAGCTCACTTCGGTTAGATAGGACTTACCCTGGATTGGTATGTGAGATAAATTGTTATGCCGTAGCTACTCATTTCTGGGTTCTAATCAAGCCACATAAATACTGCAGGTAGTCAGTAGTCGTTCTTGTGCCACGCTGGTTTATTGAGGTGAGGGCCAAGCTTCCTTAGCATTAACATCACTTTGTCGTGGTACGGGACAATCCCCCTTTGCTCACCTCGAACTCACTCTTATCTTGCATTGTCGTGGCTATCCAGTCAAAGATGTCTGACACCATCCAAGGAGAACTCAAAGGCGGGCCTACTTCGTCTACAAAGCCTCGAGAAGAATCGTTCTCTAAAGGCGAGGATCTTGGGGAGAGGCGTATCTGGCGGAAATTAGACATTCATCTGTTGCCCTGGGTGGGATTGCTTTACTTTTTCTGCTTCTTGTGAGTAGCGAATCTATCCGCGGCACGCCCTGCACCGACTTACTAGTCGAAATTCAAAGGGATCGAATCAATATTGGTAAGCTTCCTATTGACACCTGAAGGCTTGTAGCCAGTGACCGACTTTCCTCCTGAACACTGGTAGGAAATGCGAAGATAGCAGGGATGTCGGAAGATCTTCATCTCGTCGGCCTACGCTACAACACTGCGGCTGCGGTCCTCTTCGTAAGATCTTCACATAATAGGAAATTTTGCACTTACACTGCCATCAGATAACGCATAGCCTCGTGGACGTACCTTCGTACGGTTTTGGTATTTTGACCGCTTAGCAGCTGCGTTGCTGAGACCGTTGGCAGAAACGTCGTTCTTAAACTGTTTCGACCATCCAGATGGAGTCCGTTTTCTGCTCCTCTCATGATAAATGTCTCTCATTGTGTCTTCAGTCCCGACACTCATGGTAGCCTGGGGTATCATCATGACACTTATGAGCTTGGTGAATAGCTACCAAGGCCTTGTCATGTAAAGGATTTGACTGTTTCATTGCTCTCATTGCTTATTTATTGCAGCGCTCGCGTCTTCCTCGGCCTAGCTGAAGGAGGGATGTTTCCCGGCGTGTCATACTGCATTTCATTGTGGTACCCTCGTCAGATGCAAGTCCAACGTATTGCCACATTCCCCGCCGCCTCATGTGTTGCTGGAGCATCCGGTGGCATTCTCGCGTATGGGATTCAATATTTAGAGGGGTAAGGTACCTCTGGTCGGAAATGCCAGAGTGTGCTGATTCCACGTCTGCAGAACGGCAGGTCTTCATGGTTGGCAGTGGATTGTCTGTTCCTGTGTCTGTTCCTCGTTTGACATACTGACATTTCTTTGCCTAGTTCCTTATTGAAGGTTTAGGTGTGTTCGCATTTCGTGACCTTGCCAGTATGCTGACATCTTTACAGCGACCATTGTCATAGCATTCGTATCATATTTCCTCATGCACGACGTTCGTGTATCTGCCTCTCTCATGTGCTCCTGGTTAATAGGCATTCAGTACCCGGAGACCGCAACGTTTCTAACGGAGGATGAGCGGCACCTTGTTATACAAGCCCTGAGGGATGATAGGAGGGGCCAGCCATTACACTTTAGTATGAAGTTCGTTTGGCAAGCTCTGACTGATTGGAAGACATACATACAGATCATCGTCTTCATGTGGTCAGTATTTTTGTTATCTTTCACTTCATTTTCCCAATCTAACCATTATATCTACAGCATAACGGTTGCTGTATACAGTGTTGCTCTCTTTATGCCTACTATCATTCATGATTTAGGTTTCTCCGCTGCGGCAGCTCAACTTCTGTCGGCCCCGCCTTTCGTTTGTAGTGGCATACTCACGATCATCGTGGGTATCTACTCTGACAGGATGAATTCGAGGGGTCCCTTTGTCGTGCTTGGGGCCGTGGTCTCGATGGTCGGGTATATCATTGTATACACGACGAGCAAACCCGGCTTTGGTTATGCTGCTGCTATCATCGCCGCCTCTGGCGTGTTCCCTAGCATTGCTGTTATCATTGTCTGGGCTGGGGGAAACGCCGGGGGAGATTTGAAGAGGGGGGTTGTTATTGCTATGGTCATTGGGATCGGAAATTTTGCAGGGTACGTCCCTGTTCCTTTGATCTAGGCGGGTTGTGACGCGAGGTTGTAGTATCTGCTCTTCATACATATATTACCAACCACCGCGATTCCATAAGGGCCACGGAACCGTCCTGGGTTGTCTTGGTATGAGGTACGTCTTCATTCATCGACTAGAGAAAGCACTCAGAAGTGTTTCACATATTGGGTAGTATTATAGGCAGTCTCATCTTGATGTGGAAATACAGAGCACTGAACAAGGCGAAGGAGGAATTGTGCCTCCGCAATGGGATTGACGAAGGCATGGAAGACGAGTACGACGAACTGGGAGACGAGAGTCCCCTCTTCCGGTGAGCTTCTCCTCTGTTTTGTGGGATCGTACTCAAGACAGATGTATAGCTATGTCATCTGAGTGAGTCGTTTGAGTTTTAGCAGCGAGTGAAGGGAGACGTCCAGCACCGAATTTGTTACTTTTTTGTGTATGTCGTTGAAATAATGTACTTCTATGCGTATCACGTGAGCATACGCGTCTCGACTTTTCTCGCTCGCTCGCTCGCTCGCCCGCTCGGTTGTGTTTGTTTGATTCGCGCGAATGCACTTGTACAATTTGACCCTTCAACATCCCACGGCGTCACCTCAAGCCATTGTTGGCAACTTTTCTGGTGCAAGGCAGCAGGAGATCATTATCTCTCATGGCACACGCCTTACGCTTATCCGCCCGGATGTTCAGACGGGAAAGCTATCAACAATCATCGCGACCGATGTTTTCGGTTCCATTCGCTCCCTAGCTGCCTTTCGGCTCACAGGGGGAACCAAGGGTAAGCCCTTGTGAGTATATGCCCTTCTTCCTTCACTCATTCCGCCACCTTCTCAGACTACGCAATTGTAGGGTCGGATTCTGGTCGCATTGTGATCCTGGATTATGACCCTCGCACCAGTAGTTTCGTCAAAGTTCATCAAGAAACGTTTGGAAAGTCTGGCGCGCGGAGGATTGTTCCTGGACAATACCTTGCTACCGACCCCAAGGGACGCGCCGTCATGGTTGCTGCGGTGGAAAAGTCGAAGCTCGTGTACATTCTCAACCGCGATCCCGCTGCCAATCTCACTATCTCCTCCCCTCTGGAGGCACATCGAAGCTCGTCTATTGTCCATCATATCGTTGGCGTCGACGTTGGCTTCGAGAACCCGATGTTCGCTGCCTTGGAAGTTGATTACAGTGAGGCTGACCAAGATCCAACAGGAGAGGCTGCCGCCAATGCTGGCAAGGTTTGTCTGGGAATCATCTTTCCTAGGTCAAGCTTTGACTACTTCGTAGCTATTAGCTTACTACGAACTTGATTTGGGCCTCAATCATGTCGTACGAAAATGGAGTGAGCCCACGGATCCCAAGGCGAACTTCCTTGTCCAAGTCCCAGGTGGTCAGCTCGCATCTTCCGAGCGATTTGACGGCCCTTCAGGTGTACTTGTGTGCACGGAAGACCATATCATCTATCGAAATGCCAACGCACCCCAACATCGCGTTCCCATTCCTCGGCGCAAGCACCCACTAGGAGATAGCGGACGGGGAATTATCATCATCGCAGCTGTGATGCATAAAATGAAGGTAAGCCAATGTGGCCTTTCTCTCCTTAATTTCTGACAAAAAGCATCCACGTAGGGCGCTTTTTTCTTCCTCCTACAAAGCGAGGAGGGTGATTTATATAAGGTTACTATTGAACACGAGGAGGAGGAGGTCAAGGCGCTAAAAATCAAGTACTTTGACACTGTACCTATCTCCTCTGGCTTGTGCATTCTAAAATCTGGCTTTCTTTTTGTCGCGTCCGAGTTTGGGAACCAGTACGTGGTCTTTTTTCTGGTTGGTGCTCGCCTATCAACTTGTAGATCCCCACAGACAGCTCTATCAATTCCAAAAGCTTGGAGACGATGACGACGAGAAGGAGTTCAGTTCACGGGATTACTCCACATACGGCATGGCTCAACCTCACCTTCCCCTTACTCGAGCCTACTTCCGACCGCGACCACTCGAAAACTTGGCATTAGCAGACGAAATCGAATCCCTAAATCCGATTCTGGACGCCAAGGTCTTGAAACTATTTCCTAATTCCGACACCCCTCAAATTTTCACCCTCAATGGTCGTGGCTCGCGGAGTATGCTCCGGACGTTGCGGCATGGTCTTGAGGTCGAGGAGACTGTGAGTTCTGTTTTGCCTGGTATTCCCAACGCTGTCTGGACCGTCAAGGTTAGGAGCGATGGTGAGTTCTATTCACATGGGTTTTCTGATGGCCAACCTCACTTCTTGATAGAGATCTACGACTCCTATATTATCCTTTCCTTCGTGAACGGCACACTGGTCCTCTCTATCGGAGAAAACATAGAGGAAGTTCAAGATACGGGATTCCTTTCCTCTGCGCCTACTCTTGCGGTGCAACAAATCGGAGACGACGCACTCCTACAAGTTCATCCACAGGGCATTCGACACGTCCTGGCTGACCGCAGGGTAAACGAATGGCGTGTTCCCTCCGGCAAGACCATCGTTGCTGCCACAACCAACAAGCGGCAGGTCGTCGTGGCTCTAAGTTCTGCAGAACTAGTGTACTTTGAGTTAGATTTGGATGGACAGCTGAACGAATACCAGGATCGGAAAGCAATGGGAAGCACAGTCCTTGCAATGAGCATCGGGGAAGTTCCTGAAGGCCGTCAACGGACGTCATATCTAGTAAGCACCTTTTCTGGACTGAGACACAATCTGACATCCCTTCGCATAGGCTGTTGGTTGTGAGGACCAGACAGTTCGCATTATCTCTTTGGACCCGGACAATACTCTAGAGACAATCAGTTTGCAAGCGCTCACATCACCCCCTTCCTCGATATGCATCGTGGACATGCTCGATGCAGGAATTAACCGGAATCAGCCAACCATGTTTGTCAACATTGGCTTGCAGACTGGCGTTCTTCTCAGAACCGTATTGGATCCAGTGAACGGGCAACTTACGGATACGCGGACTAGGTGACTGACTGCCTGACTCTACTGACATTTTTTGTGTTGACCGTATCACATCCCTAGATTCCTGGGCACGCGAGCGGTCCGCCTCATTCGCGTGCAGATTAAATCACAACCTGCTATCCTCGCTCTCTCCTCTAGAACATGGCTCAATTATACACACCAAAATCTTATGCATTTCACTCCGCTCATTTTCGACACCCTCGATTACGCTTGGAGCTTTTCTGCAGAACTGTGCCCAGAGGGCCTGATTGGGATTACAGGCAATGTGCTACGGTGAGTTTCATGGTAGCCTATTGAAGCTGCTTCGAATGCAAGATGACATCAACGGCGACCGGATGATTAATAAATCCATGTCGAAATTGTTCTCCATTACCAATTGTTCCTACTGAATTTTTGCTATGCCTGTGATTCAGCATGCTTTGCTAACTCCTTGCCAATGCAGCATCTTCCAGATTGCAAAGCTTGGTGCGAAACTCAAGCAGGACGCACTCCAACTTGCATACACACCGCGCAAATTTACCACACATCCCGGCAACTCCTACTTCTACATAATCGAGTCTGATCACAGAGTGCTAGGGGAGGTTGCCGCTACCAAAAAGCTACAAGAACTGGTAAATTGCCATTACACTAGGGGGTCGCATATATGATATTGACTTGCATGTATTCCAGCAATCACAAAAGAAAACAGTAGATGAGGCAGTGCTCAAACTTTCATCGGAACAATTTGGTCGGCCGAAGGCACCAGCTGGTACGTGGGGCTCTTGTATCCGCATTGTTGACCCCGTTGAGGTGAGCTGCCTGAATTTCGTTGCCATGTATAAGGTGACAGCCATGTGCTCGGATGTACCAGAACAAGTCAATTCGAGTCGTTGACCTGGACAACAACGAAGCCGCGTTCTCCCTCGCTGTTGTGCCTTTCGAGGCACGAAGCAATGAACTGCACCTTGTTGTGGGAACTGCGCAGGACACATTACTGTCACCACGATCTTGCACAAGTGGTTTCTTGCGGGTTTACAAGTTCACTGATGAGGGAGCAGATTTGGAACTAATTCATAAGGTAGATACCTTTGCGGGTTAACCGCTCTCTGGCTGCTAGCTCACACTCATGTCGCGTAGACTGAGGTAGATGATGTTCCCCTTGCGCTTCTCGCTTTCCAAGGTCGATTGGTTGCAGGTGTGGGGAAAGCCCTGAGGGTATATGATGTTGGCAAGAAAAAAATGCTTCGCAAAGCGGAGAACAAGGTTTGTCATGACAGCACTGTCTCGTTCGAATCCTGTTCTCATCTCCATCAGGCTTTCGGCTCGACTGTTGTGACTCTCAACACTCAAGGCTCCCGCATTCTCGTCGGCGACATGCAAGAGTCGGTCTACTACGCCGTTTACAAGGCACCGGAAAACCGGCTGCTCGTTTTCGCGGACGACGCTCAGCCGCGCTGGATCACGTGCTCGACGATGGTCGATTATACGACCGTGGCGGCAGGCGATCGCTTCGGCAACGTCTTTGTCAACAGACTGGACCCCAAGGTGTCCGAGCAGGTGGACGACGACCCGACGGGCGCGGGTATCCTGCACGAAAAGGGCCTGTTCATGGGCGCGCCACACAAGACGCAGCTGCTGACGCACTTTCACGTCGGTGACCTCATCACGAGCATCCACAAGGTCGCGATGGTCGCCGGCGGTCGGGAGGTGCTGCTGTACACCGGCTTGCACGGCACAATCGGCGTGCTCGTGCCGCTCGCGTCGAAGGAGGACGTGGACTTTATCTCGACGCTCGAGCAGCACATCCGCATGGAGCAGACGAGCCTCGTCGGCAGGGACCACCTCGCCTGGCGGGGCTACTACGTCCCCGTGAAGGCGGTCGTAGACGGGGACTTGTGCGAGACGTTCGCGAGGCTGCCGCCGTCCAAGCAGAGCGCCATAGCGGGGGAATTGGACCGGTCTGTGAGCGAAGTCCAGAAAAAGCTAGAGCAGCTGCGCGTGACGGCCAGCGGGTTCTGAGGCGATCCGAGAGACAGAAAGTAATTTTGTCGTCCTTTTATTGTGCTGGTGTCTGTACATATAATAATATAAAAATCACTGTTCTCGCTTCTGATGCTTTCCAGAAATGCTCTGCTATTATTAAAACCCAAACTGGGGTACGTATAATACAATACAAGATATCAAGACGCCACGAAAGTTCTTTAATGTCGACACAAATGCAATTTGGGTTACATCCGAACCCATCTTAATCCAATCCCTTCCCTGGACAGTCAGAGCCTAGGCATGGGCTACAAGGGGCTACGGCCCTTAGGAGAACTGTTGAAAGTAATCTCGAGAAAGTGACAAAAACAGATAGAGGGTGCTCTTGTCCTCCATTACCCCGGTCTGTCCACAGAGCGGGTTTGGATTAAGAAGGCTTCGATTGTAGGCGATAATTAATCGTATAAAGAACCAGAGTCTTTCTCGCTGCCAATATAGTCTTTGGGCAGGAGGTCGGGAGCGCGACGTACACCGCGTTCACTGTGAGTTCACGTGTACACAAAACGCAACGTTTTTTACATCAGACGGTGTCACGAGAAGGCAGAAAATGGGACATGGCTTACATTTCATCTACAGCCACGACGAGGTCATAATTGATCTCCTTGCTCACTGCCGAGTCAAACTTGTACGCAGGATGGGACCGAACAAAATCTCGGATCCAGGTCGCGGGAGTCTTCAGCGAGCCGTTTGCCCGATACTTGACGAGGTCCAGGTAGCTCGAGATCTTTTGCAGTTCCGATTCACTCAGGTCAAGCGTGGCGATGTAGTTCTCAACCAGACCTATCAGTCCTGGGAATGCGCTACCCTGCCCAAGAAAAAAAAAAGTAGCATGCAGAGTCAGCAACGCTGGTTAAAGTCACGGATGTATATGTGAGCATGAGTTCTTACCCTGCCATTGACGATCTCGTCCAAGGTGTATTCTGCGTATTCCTCCTTCACACTCCCGCCGACGAGACCCTCATCTGGCAGCGGCAACGGCGCGAAGCAATTCTCCATCTTGCGCTGCTTCGGGCGGCCGTTGTGGCCGTTTTGGAGCCCGTTCGTCGTCCCGTTCGCCCACGATGCGACAGAGTAAGGGTCATCAGGTGGGAAAATGTCGGGAGTCGTTGCGCCTGAGGTGGCACGCGACGACGTTGGCGTGAGAATCCCATGGCGGAAGTAAAGTTTGGCTTGGTTGACAGCGTTGCGCTGCTTTGGACGGCCATTGTGGCCGTTTTGGAGCCCGTTCGTCGTCTCGTTCGTGCACGATGCGACAGAGCCAGGGTCATGAGGAGGGAAAATGTCGGGAGTCGTTGCGCCTGAGGTGGCGCGCGACGACGTTGGCGTGAAAATCTCACGACGGAAGTAAAATTTGGCTTGGTTGACAGCATCTCGCTGCTGGGCGCGGCGCATGTTCTCATCGACCTGTATGCCCGGACCCCAAGTGTCAGTTTCGTGGCACACTCGTGGCGATTAGCGAATGGCAGATGCGACATACCTTGGAGATGGGGACGTAGAAGTTAATGTTCATGCTCATGATGGCTCGAGAGAGGAGCACAATGAACACCGTGAAGGCGGCATTCTCAAAGTCGGTCATTTGAACCTCCATACTTCGAAACTCGACGCGCCAGCCGATGGGCGAGTTCGGGGGCGGTGGCTTAAACCTCAAGGTTTGCCAGTTGGTTGACTGGAGGTTCTATCCACGAGCATGTCAATACGTGGCTCGACAAATGCAAACAAAGGGTTCAAACCTCGAAATGGTCGGTGCTCGTGCTGTCGTCTTGGTCAAGCAGCTCGGAAAAAATAACAATAGGATCACGAATAAATAGGTGCGCAATATGCTTAGAAAGAAGTTCATCGATTCCTACAGTGCCCCTGGTGAGCACTGCAAAAAGCCAGCATCCATCGTGGAGCTTACCATGCTGGCGCATGCGATCATAAATATCCTGGTCTATCGGAAGAGGATTATCGTTGTACTCGGGACGGTTCATCCAAGTCTCCGAGATGTACAGGTCCACGCTATCATACCGAGATTTGGGAATTCGCATTCGGTTATTCTTAAGAGGCTGGTTATTCAATTCATACAGTAAGCTCGACAGCCAAACTCAGCAGTAAAGACCATACCTTTAGCCCCCGCTCCTCCTCGGTGCGGTCATCTACACTTCCAGCGATGACGTTCCAGCGGCAATCCACATCCGCGATATACCCCCGCCACAGAGGGCTTGCGGCAGTCAAGGCCAGCTATACATAAGCGGAATCAGGATGGAAGCACAAAACCGCGGAGTTCGGTTAGAAACTGTACGTACCATAATGGGTCCAATGGGAATGAGCGCATCATACATGCGGCGTGCGTCCTCAATATTACAGCATTGGAAGGTCAGTTGAAGACAACAACAGCCCATGCCGAACCCCATCGCATCCATGTAAATGTGGTCAACGAGAGCGGCGCCATTCCTCGCCTCTAAGAGGATAAGGGGAGTATGTATTAGGAGGATGCTAGGCTTATCGCAAACCGCGTACCTGCATCTTCGGGGAACACGTCCCGATGCCACGGGATCGTCGGGTCAACGAAGGGCCGTGGTGTATGCTTATCGATGTAGATAGGAAGATTGATAGCCACCTTTGACCCGCGCCGCCTCCTAATATTCGCAGTCAGAGTGCTAGAAGTGCATCGCACAAATCGGTCGTTGATAAAGCATGCCAGACAACATTCAGTCAGACACGCGGGAAAAAAAGGAAACAGCAGATAGGGACGCACGGGAAGCGAGCATGAGGATTCGTAATCTGCTCCGGAAGAAAGAGGCTGTGACTGGAGACGGCCCCGACGGGGTCATAATACGGCTCGGTGAACTTCCCGGGGACACCCAGGCGTGGGAAGGACGTGAGTGTCATGAGAAGCTGATTAGATTTCAGATTTGAGCGAGCCAGGTGCCGCCTTTGGAGGTCATCATTGGTCAGTCTGCAGCCCAGAAACGTCGGGGTCGGGGATAGGCAGGCGACGGCTCACCGAAGGCGCATGTTTGACTCGACCAATAGAAGATCGCGGACGCTCCCCGTGTATGGAGCGCCTGGAGTTGACTCGAGCATGTACCTGCCATACTCAGGGTGGAAGACCGGAGGAGGAGCATCACTGTGCGGCGCAAAGTTAAAAAAAGAGGATGAGTAACATCAGCCACAGGGGAGAAGTCAAGAAAATTATGACAAAGTTTCAAACTCACGAGGCGCCCGTCTTTGCGTCAGTGCCAATCGTCAGCCTCTGCAACTTTGCGAGGATGTCAGTTTGGCAGAGTGAAAGCACGGCATCTTTGGTGTCTGTGTTGAGCTGCACCACCATGTACTCGATCTACAGCGGGCGGGAAATGAGTGGCCAAATAATGAAAGGACCCAAGACGCGGAGTACCTCGTCGCCCCACATGAGCTCATCGCCGTACCTACCCTTAAGGCGGTCCCATGTACTCAGAAACTGGGTGATGCCATGTTGCCGTACGTGCTCTGCAGAATGCTTTGCTTCGTCCCAGGGTAGAGGTGTTCCGAGAGACAAGAGGCCCATGAATGTCAGATGAGATGGTGTCCGTCGGCATTCTCTTTTATATCTTTAGGTTTATTATCTCACTAAGTCTCACTAAGCAGGCCCAACCAGGCCCAACATGGTGCTTACAACACAATCTACAGTTACATCCCCTGCTAACAAATCTCTCCTTAACCATTATTCCCACTTGTAGTCCACTTGAGTAAGATCTTTAGTGCGAGCAAAACGTGCCTTAACGCCCGCGTCCATGTTTCCTCTTGGTTGAACTGCAACTTTACCGAGGAATCCCCAATCTTGTCTTTGATAATCCTGGATTGATGACCTCAGCCAACATCTTCATCATCTAAATAAGTTAACTCACTGGTGCGGGAACTCAACACTTGTATCCTGCGACTGGACCCAGTCCATGATTTGCTTCAAACAGTCCAACACGGCCACCATCCCAATGTCGAATCGCCGATTATGCAGTAATCGTCCGAGGTGGAGGTCACCGGATCCATACAACTCATACGTGGCCTTATCGCCAGTAGTCCTTTCTACGCGAGAGAAGGATCCCATGGGAACCAGGCGATAACTAAATGGGTACGGACCATGAGTGACTGTGACTGAAGACTAGTACTTGTTTTGATGACACGGACTTCTCAAATGTGAAATCTAATTTTCGAGCGATGGTGTATAACAAAAGCAACGTTTGCCCCCAAGCAGCATTGATCTCTGCCCATTCGACCTAATCCGGGCCTGTCAGGCCTTAAAGCAAGACAAGACAACATCAGACGCACTGGCACACCAGGAACTCGGCCAAGACGAAGATTATTAATAGTTCCAAAGACGCCATCGTGTCCAATGCAGAAAGCGTCATTATATACGTTCGTGCGCTCGAGTCGTTCCAGGGTGGCAGAGTCTGCAGCGTATGTTGCGTGTAGCGACGCCAATTGGGAGCTTTGCTCAGCGGAGCTCAGTAGGTGAGCATTATAAGAACGCCAAAATCTGTAAATAAAAAAAGGGCCGTTTTGAGCATGAGCTCGAGATAAGAGTATAAAGACGCACTCTTCTTCCTCCTCCTCGAGGGCTTTCTCTTCGAGTTCTAATGCGCGTAGCTCCTTGCCGAGCTGTTCACGCTCACGCTCGGCCTCACGCAGCTGCTCGATCGCGGACCGCTCATCTTCCTTGAGCCGGGAGATCTTCCGCTGCGCTTCTTGTGGAGTCAAGCCCTCCTTTTCTCTCTCCTTCTCTTTCTTAACTTCCCGTTCAAAGGCAATGTATCCGTCGCGCTCTTTTTTAGTCTCGTCTAGTTGTCGTGTAAGCGTTGAGAGGAGGATGTGCGTGCACTCTGCGCACAATGGGTGATCGACGTCTGTTCGGCTGGAGAGTAGATTCAGGAGTCTCTGCGTAGACCGTAGGTGATGAGACAACGGGGAAGGGTTCACATGGTCGACATCATCGGGTGGTATTTCCTTCCTTGGTGTTGTCCCACCTGATTCGGCAGATGGCGACTTGCGCACTTGTGATGGAAAGGACACGTGCGAGGGGATGTTGTGTATGACGCTGTCGTGCAGGATCACAAAGGACTCATTCGGAAGAACCGGAGACCGTTGAGGGAGCTTTCCCTGAGCCCGGGGCGAGAGTGGAGTATGTGAAAGGAGAGCAGTCTGCCCTGTAGATTTCCATGCAGCTTTTGCTGATGATGGGGCAGGCAACTGGGCGAGCTTCTCGTCTTCGGACGTAGGAGGGGGTTGAATGTTGGGTTGCGGCGGGAGAGAGCCAACGATCATGTCATACGCAGATGGAGTAAGATCGATGAGTGAGGCGTCCAGCTGCGTGTCCGTATTTGCAATGAAATAACAGGCAATCATTAGTGAAGTTTTGTGTCAAGCTCACCTGAAGGGGTTGCTTGCATTGTTGGCAGATGAAGGCCATCTCTGCTCGTGTCGTGTCGCAAGCTGGGCTGGCCCAAGGTCATAATCCGACTACCGGGCCGTCGATGCCGTGTATCTCCGAACCCGAACCCGAGGCACATCCTCTTCGTTCATCACCTCCCACTGACTGCTTGGCTTCCCGTTCGAACAACTCATGGACGCTCTAGTGGGCCAAGGGCATATTTCCACTTGTTCATTGAGATGATGCTCATCGCTGGATTACGACACGTTACCATCGGAGGGCCTCGACCACAGCGCTGGTGCGACTCCTGTCTCGCAAAGGTAACCCGAACGTCCTTCCATTCGTCTCTATTCACTTCCGTAAAGAATAATATGTTTGGCCTCGTGTATTTCGCGCCGGACCCATATTCAGTTCCTTGACGAGCATGCACCCGGGCGGGCTGCTCCTCTATCGTATCTCCTAGGCGCACATCCCCTTTCTCAGGAAGGTAATTTCCTCATTGTGGTGTAGGGTGGACGTCAGTGGCTCACCCTTTTTCGATCCTTTGAGCTGAAGGTGCTTATATAGCTCAATATCCGACACAACCCGTTGAGAACACGAGATCGGTGACTTTCGCATTAAGGTATGTGAAGACCCGGTGGGGTGGGGCTGCCAAGTCTCATGAAAGTGCAGGTTGTCGCCTCAAAAGAGAGTGCAAGCTAGTCTGCGTCTCTGCCCACTACCCTTTCACCACCAAATCTACAGAGTTCGCCGCTCATATTGTCACCCCAAAATAGCGTTTATTGATGATATATCTACAGGATGGCTTCCTCTGTTTTCGCCCTCATTATCGGCATCGACCAATACAAATCCAGCAAGGTTTGGAATTTATCGTCGTGTGTCGATGATGCGTTCAAACTAAAGCGCTGGCTCATGAACGATCTCAATGTCCCCCGCGACCACATATGCATGCTCATGGATGGCAAGGCCACAAAAGGCGCCATTGAAGATGCATTTATGTCTCATCTTGTCAACAACCCTTCCATTCAGACGGGCGATTCCATCATCGTTTACTTTGCCGGCCATGGCAGCAGCTCTATCGCACCAGAAGGTTGGCAGAACGGCAACCCTTTACACGTAGAGATGCTGTGTCCGCACGATCACGGGGCACGTGTACGAGGGGGGCGGGTCGCCGGCCTCACTGATTGGTCCGTGCATGCTATGATAGGTGAACTCAGCGAGGCGAAAGGTGACAACGTCACTCTCATCCTGGACTGTTGTTTCTCCCCTGCACGCACTCGCTCTCGTGCAAGTGTACGACCGAATACACGCTGGACACCATCCTCAGCCAACCTTACATCGGACGACTTATATGCAGGCCTCTGGCGTGGTGCGCTGGCTCGCAAGGTCCCTTCCGAGGGTCACGGATTCTACCAAAAGGCCATTAGTTCTCATGTCACGATCCTAGCATGCAGTCAAGGCGAGAGAGCCGTCGAGGATAAGGAAGGCGGCCGGTTTACCATGGCATTTCTGGAGGCGAAGGATACTAGACCATTTCATCGAACCTCGTACGACCAACTCATTGGCTGCCTTGCCATCCATGGTGGAAGCCAACATCCTGTCTGCCTCGGCGAGAATAGGAACCGCATCCTTTTTGGTGGAACCCCATTCACAACCGACACCCGTTATGTTGAAGCCGTCTGCTCCGACAAGGATGTTCGTATTGCTGCCGGCGCCATTCATGGCGTGGCGGAGGGCACCGAGTTTAGCATGCACGAGTACAACGTTCATGGTTCCCCAAACCCCATCCTTGCTACGCTGCAAGTATCCGCAGTGTATCCAACTTGGTGTTTATCAAGAGTAAAGTCCCGATCCGAAATTCCTATCAAGGAGGGATGGGCCCGCGTCACACGTTGGAATAATAGGACTCCTTTCAAAATTCACCTCAAGAAAACGTGTCTATCTCTCAAAAGATGGTGGGATCTGCGCCGGAAACTACCCGGCAGGTTGCAGCGAGAGTCAACTCCAGGAGGATGCTGCATAATCAGGGTAGCGAAGGCCAAGCAAGCCCACATCTCCTTGCAGAGTCGCACCAATTGCTTGTCCATCGAACGACACGACTCGCTCATCAGCGACAACTGCCCACAGATCGTTACAGTCGAGACACACAAACCCCTCGACGACGTGAAGGCGATCGACGCAGCCGCGAACTTCCACCTCCACCTTCATCGCCAGAACTCAAAGGTGCCGTTGCACGAGAGGGTGGCCATGGGGCTCCACCGGCTCGACAGCGAGTCGTGGTCGCCCGTGGAGGAGAACCTGCTCGAGGGCGGCAGAGCGACGCTAACGCATGACGACAGCTCCGTCTACGCCGTCTCGCTTCACAACGGCGCCGACGTCGACCTCTGGCCGTACCTCTTCTGGATGGACGCGACCGGATACGCCATCCGCCCCGTGTACCTGCCCGACCCGGCTGCCGTTATCCCGCCGTTGCTCAGAGGCGCAAAGATGACCATCGGCACGGGCATCGTCGGGTCCGAGGCACTCGCGTTCGCGCTCAACGATGGAGAGCCATACAACTCTGGCTTCCTCAAGCTCTTTCTATCCACCGCGTATGCGCCTATGAACCTCGTCGAGCAGGGCTCGCCCACATCCGTGCCGCGCATGCTACTCGACGTGTCCCCGCCGGCCGCCGCGGGAAAATTGGAGGCCGCTCCTCCTAAGGATCTTTGGGATACAATGATGGCTTGTGTCACCGTCGTCCGCGGTGGTGCGAAATACAACTGATAAGTCCCAAACTTTCTCGGATTCCTTCTCTCCTCGTTGTGTAAGGCATTTCATGGAGACTTTTTTTCGTCCATCCTTCTGATAATCTTATTATATTCCCTCATTCCTTTGAACTCTCTGCATAGTGTATTTGCTACTCATTTTGACATTAAATTTATTATATATATTGAAGTCCTATATATAAGATCCTTCGCACAGGTGTATCCGTGCACAATACCCCTTCTTCGCGTGCGCTTCAGCTAGGCCAGTGTAGGTGGTGAGAGCATTTGGACAGTGTCATCCCAAGGAGAAGTCGTAGACCGAGGAGAGAGGAAGAGGGCGAGGGCGAAGTGAGCAAAGTGAGACTGGAGGTGAAGACGAAACTAGAGGGTAGAGGGGCGAGAGAAGTGAAACCGTCAGCGCAAACCCAGCCGCACTTTTCTGTGTAACTTGGATGCATGCAGGGGCTACAGTAACGAGAACACAAGGCCTTACATTGCAGGAGAGAGAGAAAAAAAAACTCTACATACCACAGCGAGTCAAAGGAACGTGAAGGCACACAAGGGATGTCAGAGCCTCGGCTTGAGGTCGACGCGGGAATCTTGAACAAAGGCATGACGCAATGGCAATGCTGGCTGAGAATGACATCACATCATCTGCACGGTGAATCGCTGGTGCCTTGAAAAATACTTCCTTTGCATAGCATATCCATGCGGCACCTACCCCAATTCAGATCTCCGGAACCCCCACTGCTCCACTCTTGCAAATGCATTGAAGCAGCAGCAACAGCAGCAGCAGCCTCCGGTTCAGCCCGGTCGCCGCGAGGCCGACGGTAGGTGGGCGGTCTTCTGGTGCAAAGAGTAATATTAGGGTGAGGTGTTTACAAACTGCAGCTGCGTGTCTGGCGTTGTCAAAGTGATCCTCCCCCCTCGAATTCCTCTTTAACGAATGACTCAAGATAGATGTGGTAGATCATATGGCTGCCTCCTTCGCGGTGCCCAATCTCTGATTCATCCTTCTCCACCTGTCGACTCTGGATCCATCTCCGAAGACATAACGGTAGTATGTGCGGTAACATGGACACCGTCATGGGGATGCCCATACCATCTCGTCGCAACTGATGGTCGTGACATGACAGGCATGTGCGAGTTTGGAAACTACGTCCGAGCCCGCTTGATGACGAGCGGATGGAGGGTTCAGATGAATCTCTGTGGTCAGAGAGTGTCGTGGCGGTTCTCGATCATCACAAGTAACAATGCTATCTGATTCTTACGATGCAGGTCTGCAGTAGGAAGGGTCGAGTGGAACATCACAGGGTACAGTATGTGCTTCCCACTCATTCTCTGCAAGCTGGTGCTACCTACGAGGCTCCCTGTAATGTAGCGTTAGAATAGCAAGATAATAGAGTACTGCAAATCCTTCACACCCTAGCTTATGTCATTCAAAGCACACACCACTCTGTAAGTACTTGCCCTTTGTGAGCCTCCTTTGCGCTGTACTGACCAGTCTGACTCGCGATAGCATGCCATGACCATATATTGGATTGGAAACGGTTCAAGCCGTTCGCCGTTCCTGAACTGCTCAGGAGGCGTGAGCCGTTGGATGGCTAATGGCTCGGCTCAGCCGAGCTCACGAGCAGGTTTCGAGCCGCGCCTTGGCAGCACTGACTTGAATATGGATGAAGTGGCTACAATGCAGCAATATCTACAAAACGTCTTGATTCCACATGTTCTATAGTATAGTTATCTTTGTTCCCCTCTGATCATAATCACGATACTAAGATATTGTAGAACGGCCACTCAAAAGTTGTAAAGCTTCGAGTTGAGGTCAGCATATGCATGTGGTGTTGATCTCCCAATTCCTGTCTGTGACCCTCATGACAGACCAGCTGCCAGGTGTGTAAACCGCCCCTGACCCAACTGGAGGGTTGGGCGACAGTATATGAGTCATCAGCCTGAGCAATTCAATCATCAGCAGCCCCAAACGCGCCCATCTTGCTGCGGGGCTTTGCTGCGGTCCTCTTTCCCCCTCTGCCTCGTCCTCTCGAGGCACCGCGCGTCGAGCTCGAGCCGCGCGAGAAGGACGCCTTTCGACCCGAGCTACGACCCCCTCCGGTGGAGGCCCAAGGGTCAGGGCAATCTGATCAAAGCCCAAATCAGCCACAGTGATGATGGACAGGTCACATCACTCGCCTTTGCTGTAGTGTCCATCCTCGCCACACTTGAAGCACTCGGCACCTGCTGTGTCCGCTGTGTTTCTCGACTTGGACGCTGTCGTTTTTGAGCGCTTCAAGCCACGACTCTGATTTCGCGCAGGGCAGGCTGGTAGGTAAAAAGCAAATGATCAATGCCGCCGTCAGCCACATGGCGAAAGAATTAGCGCCGAGCATACGGGGGAAGCGCGATGACATACCGCTAGCCCAATGTCCAACTTGTCCACACTGGTTTGAACCCTCGTTCAGAGAAATGGAGTGTTTGTCACGACGACCATGTGGTACTTACGTTGAAACACTCTCCCGACTGCTGACTTCCTGCACTCTGGGTTCTCGCGTTAAGGGGAACGGCTGCTTCGCCGTTCTCGTGATCCCATTCGAAAAATTTGCAGGCCGCAGCTTGGGAATTTGGGCAGCTCCAATACAATTTTCCTTTGTTCGACCCTTCCTTCTTGACAGTTTTGAGCACCGCCGTCAGATCACAATGGCAATATCTCTTTGAAGTCTGAAAGAGTCCTTTCAGAGTTCGTGTGTGAGCATGCGGTTGGTCATCTGAAACACGTACGGCATCGTCTATGCGGGACCTCTTCGCAGGAATGGAAGGGGGGTTCGAAGGTCCACTCCGCTTATCCTGCGGAAGTTCGTCAGCCCATTCGAAGAAATCACACGCCTCTGGTTGTCCGCATCGTCGGAACCGACGACCTTTGTTTTCGGACTCTTTCCTGACAGTGAGCTCCACGGAGGGTTTGCCGCAGAAGCAGTCTATTTGCGGCGCTGAGGTGCTGGGGCCAGCGACCGGTACTTGTCGTTGTATCGTCTGGGGCACACGAGATGATGATCGTGATGGGCGAACGCGGGTTGGGCCAAGCTCTGGGACCACGTCCGAGGGAAGCGGGGAAACAGCACCCCACAATTCTAATTGAAGAAAGTGCACAGCGCAAGATGAACGGCCGAAAAGAAATATCATCCCGCCGACAAGACGCACCTTCATCACTGTCGGGACCTCGTCCCCGACCTGGGCCAGGAGCGGTTCGGTTCGACCTCGCTGAGGCGTTCGTCAGTCTAGGGACTGTGGCTTTCCGAGTGCTTCGTGTCGTCGGGCGGCCTCCCCTCCCACCTCCATCGTTTCCACCAGGGGGAGGGCCACCATTTCCGCCATTCCCACCAGGAGGAGGATCACCCTGCGCGTTATTTCCGCCTCTATTCGGTCTACCATCCCCTTCGATATGCTTCCGAACACTCTAACACGTGTCAGCAACGACCGACGTTCAATGCAACTAGCATCCATAATTACCGAAATGACTTTGGCAAAGCTTGCCTTTGCCCTGACATACATGTCTTTGTATTGGTCGACTGCCTCGACGATCATATCATTCTTCGACTTGGTGCCTTGACAAACCGCGACCATATTGCGTTCTGTCTGGTACAAAAGCTCAGCTCGTAAGCATTGTCAACGTGGAGTTCAACGTACCTCTCGCCTGAGCTGCGGCTTGCTCAGGCTCCTGTCGAAGCCGATGTCGTTGTAGCCATTTACGAGGCCTATTCCAAAGGTGGATGGAACCAAGTATTTTACCGAACCTTCCATACGTGGGATGACATACTCGCGATTGATGATCGTGTCGATATGTTGAGCAATGGTTGCATCCGTTCCAATCCCATTTTTATCCATGATGCCAACAAGGTCTGCCTCCGTAAGAAGGGAGGGCTTGGTTGTGGTTCCATCCCGAAGCTCGCAGACTGACGGCACAAAGGTTGCACCTTCCTCGAAATCTGGCAACTCTTTATCATTCCACTTGTCATACGGATAAACTTCCAGATAGTTGCGCTCCAGGATAATGAGACCTGCGAAGCAATTAAGTTATGGTGTGCAGAACAAAACATTTTTCCACGCTTGCCTTTCGCAAAAAAGTCTTCACCTCCATATACGACCTCAACCGTAGTCTCAAATCCAAGTGCATCCTTCGAGCAGCAGGCGAGAAACCTTCTAGTGATAAACTCATAGATACGCTTCTCATCTCCGGTTAGATTACCTGCGTGCGCTGTCGGGTGGATGGGAGGATGCGCTTGGTCATTGTTCTTTCCTCTGCGGGGCTGGGAAAATCCACCGCCGTCTTGAAGACTAAGTAGCTCAGAAAAAAGGGAAGAAAACGCCAGCCGAGAACTCACTTGGAAGCAAAGACACCCCAGGCTGGGTCGGCAACTTGTTTGGCGATCAAGGACGTGAAATCAAATTGTGGGTCATACTGATCCGTCTCTGTTCTTGGATAAGAAAGGAACCCCTGTTGGTAGAGATGCTCCGCAACCTTTAATCATAGTTATTTAGGCGAGCCCAGTTGACGAGTGGGAGACTACCTACATCTAGAATTTTTTTCGGTGAAAGTTTCAGCAAACGGGAGCCGCTTTTTTGTAGTTCCACAGTGGTGAGAGGGAGTGGTTTCCTAGTCCATTACATTAGCGACGGTGGCTCAAATAAGTATGCACCCACCATTTCTTCGTATTTTTCTTGGTAACCTTCGTGACGCGTGCCATATTGTCCTCGAGCACTCCCTCGTATATCGCATAAGCTACGGGGAAATCATAAAGATGACCCCTTCTCCACGTAAAAGGGGTTTCTTCTCGGGTTCCGGTCACGTCGTGGCATAGGGCCAAGTAGATGAACCAGAATTTCTCAGGCCTGAAGGCCCGAACTTGGTCAAAACGTGACACAACAAAACCTAATGTAGGAAATTGACATGGGCCTACATAGATGCATTAGAATAAGGCGAAAGAAAACTTTGAGTAACGCTCGCCATAGGAAACTACCCCTGTGATTTGTTGAAACAGAGGTTGCAATGTGAGTGTCTGCATTCGGGTAAATGCAGCGCCGACCCGAAGGTCCAAAATGCTTCGGGCCTCAACAGCCGCTGCTTGGGAATAGTCCAGCTCGACCGGATGCTGCGCAGCATGATGTATCTGCCTATCTGCACCGTCGACAAATCTGGAAACCCTGAAAGAGACGAGCGAACGCACTGAGCGATGATAGCGCTAAAGCGCGCACGCTTTACCACAATGTTCGGTTGTGCTTTGCGACATATTTTCACGATCTCTGCTCCGATATTTTCTCCTTCTCTATCACAGTCCGTCCAGACCATGAGTTGATGAGCCTTTCGCGCTTCCGATGTCAAATTGTCGACAATAGCCTTTTTATCAGGAGTGACTTGCGTTCCGATAGGCGCATCGAAGAGGTCAAAGGGGTCGCAAGATTGCCATTTACGGTGTGCCTGTTCAAAGTCGTACTGCAATATATGACCAGCGACACATGTGACCGTAAAATTTGCCCTAATCTGAGGGTAATTAAAGTCATAATTCTTGATGAAGGTACTCCGCGTACTTCTCTAATGTCATAACGTGGGTGCTGAAATCGGGCATTAGATACAACTCACTGTTCGAAATTGGCCCCCGGAAAGAATATTTGTGATTGACTTGGAAATAGATGGCTTCTCCGCTACGCAAAGGACAATCATTGGCTCTGGTATGCAGGCGCTAGAGGTCAGCACATCTAATAATGGAGGACGGGGGACAGAACCTCAAGCTATGCTGATTCCCTCTACCCTGAGACACGATACTACCAATAGTAGCCAGTGCTGTAAACTCTGTGCCTCAGCACAGAGTGAATAATTGTTTCTTGAGTGTGCTGGGGGCAGCGAGACGTAATGTGGCAGTGGTGATCATGGAATTACGACGCTTTCGCGCGCGAGACGCGTTCAGATTGATCACTGTCGCGCCAGTCACGTGCTATGTCTCCCCGCGAGATGATAATTTGGTGCTCAGTGTTCGTCAATCTGGCCGATGAGCATGGAACTAGATGATTGGAACTCACCAACCACGAAACTCCTTACCCTCCTCAACGTTTCCGCCCTCAAGTCCTCGAAGCGGAGATTCATAGGTCAGCAGGAGTCATCCTCTCAAAAGCTCAACAAACGTCGCGTCCTAGACCTAGACCACGGTTCCCCGAATGCCGCGGTCCAGGAGAATGCTGACGCGGAAATCACTGAGCCTGAGATAGAAGCAGGGAGAGACGACTCTCCCTGCTTCGTGGGAGTCAGTGAAGCTGACAATTTATCAGACACCGAGGGTGTGTTATGTCCTTATTCAACGAGGCGTTCGTCTGACTGGACAGCGAGAAAGAGTCTACGTCTACGTCTACGTCTACGTACGAGCAGCACTTCGGAGCAGCACCATCGCTTCTCAATCAATCTGCAATCGAATCTGTGAACAAACGTCTTTCGTCAATATCCCACTCGTCTTTCCCAAAATTTGGTTCCGTGGCCATAACAAAAATGGCAGGGTCGTCCAGCTCTGAGAAAATGAAAGCTGGTTCATCACAGGTATGGAGAATACGTAGGAGGTATCTTCCCATCTGATAAGAATGTTCGTAGATTCACCAGCGGCTACGAGCTCCGTTTATGAAGCAGCAAGCCAGTTTGTCTCCAGGTGGGCCACTTTTCCTCTCCCAACAATCATATATTGATGACTCTGCCTGGCATAGACTTGCGCCTACTTCAGGACGAGATACTATCCGTATTAACTAGTCACCGTGACCTTTACCACACGCATACATCACCAGACACAGCGTCTGTTGTCCGAGATTCAATTTCTCTGCACATCCTGGACCATGTCACGAAGTGCGTCTTGCTAGTCATTTCTATCAGAATGCTCACGCTTGCCTACAGAAAGCGGCGTCGTGTTCTCAAAAACAACGAGCGTCTTGCACATGCCATCAAAGCTGGCGTGCCAACACCGGAAGATGTGCAAGACCAAGGATTCACGAGACCATCCATCCTCATCCTTCTCCCTTTCCGTTCCTCTGCTATTAGATGGCTAGAGTCTATGGTCTCCCATACGCCCCCTCCATCTTTCCAAATTGAGAATATGACCCGTTTCCGAAAGGAGTTTGGGCTACCAGAAGGCGTTGTGGACAAATTTTCCACCGCAGAACCTGATGCATATCCCCGCGACCATATTGAAACTTTTGAGGGAAATCCAGACGACAACTTTCGAGTAGGCCTGAAACTGACGAGGAAGAGTGTTCGCCTGTTCACTGAGTTTTACGGGTCAGACATTATCATAGCTAGCCCATTGGGCTTGCGAATGTCCACTGAGAAAGAAAAGTACGCTTTTCACCACCGATCCTCTACATCCATCGTCAACTCAGATGCGGTCAGGAATTTTGATTTTCTGTCCTCCATAGAGATTCTCGTCGCCGACCAAGTTGACTGTCTGACAATGCAGAATTGGGAGCACACTAATGTACGTGTCGTGACACGTGGATACCAGATTCTCGTGACAAGTGGCTAGTTTGCCTTTTCCCACCTCAACCAATTACCAAAAGAGTCGCACGACACAGACTTTTCCCGCATCAAGCCCTGGTACTTAGATGGGCGGTACGTGTTCCGTTGTTAGCCATGTCATGGTAACTGACACTCTGCAGCGCTGCATACCTTCGGCAAACAGTTTTACTGTCTGCATATGAGTCCCCAGAGATCCGCAGCCTCTACAATCAGTCTCTGAAGAACTTGGAAGGTGGGGTGCGTACGCTCCGTCGGTGGCCGGCAGTGCAAGTGCCCGAGGGTCTCGATCAGGCGGGTGGATCACTGCTCAGACAGTTATCAGGCCAAGCTCACGTCGAAGCGCAGAAATTTGTGCAGTTCGATTGCTCGAGCGCCAAGGACGAGTTAGAAAAGCGGTTTTCGCACTTCACGAACCAACTTCTTCCACCCGTGCTGAAGTCAGCTGTCCAGAGCGCCAACACTGTCATCTTTGTGCCTTCATCTCTGGATTTTATTCGGATTCAAAATCACTTCCGGAAGCAGCAATTATCGTTTACCGTGCTGTCTGAGTAAGCAAACCCTTAGCCCGAGAAAGAGAATTATCTCGGCCCCAACCATACACAGGTACTCGACGAATCAAGACATCTCACGCGCTAGACAAGCTTTCTTCTCTGGAAAGAAGTCTTTCCTGATCATCACTGAGCGATTCCACTTCTATCGAAGGTCCGCCGTTCAGAAAGTAAGAAACCACACAGTTTTTGGGCTAACCCGCCGCGCGCAGATACAAAATTAGAGGCATTCGAAACCTTATCTTTTATGGCCCACCGGATCACGCCGCATTCTACACAGAGTTTTTGTCCTATCCCTTCTTGGACGATGGTGTCGAGCCAACGGACGTGACATGCCGCGTGCTGTATTCACGGTATGATTGGTTCAGAATGGAGCGGATCGCAGGTACCAAGGGTGCGAAGCAGTTGATAAAAAATAGTGGCCTGTAGGGTGCTTCGTACGACCTTGCATTGATTTGGGCGCAGCTCGGAATAACAGGTCCCCTCTCCATGGAAACATGGCGTGCCTAGCCAGTGGGCCCTCAGGAAGACTCGTCCCTGTGCAGAGAGCTGATCATGGACTAGAAATGAGCAATAATGAACTAAGCCATACCTCCGTTTGCTATTTTACACCCGAATGAACAGCCAGTCGACGATGGCCCGAACTCCCGTTCTGAAACTCAAATGTCAGCCGACCTGGCGTAGGAGGAAGCACGGAGCCCCCTCTCTCACCCTTCCAGCGCGGACACGCCCATGACGTCCAGACTGGCAATGCGCTCCCTCCTCTGCTTGTTGTCCATCTCGCTGCCCTGCCTCCACCGCGCGCTCTCGATCTTATGCTGGTACCACACCTCATAGTCATGCCGGATCTCCGCGACAGAGAGCGTGTTGAGGTTGTCCTGCTTGTTCGCCATTAGGAGAAGCGGGACGCCGAGGATCTGCGGGGCCGATAGGACGGTATCTGCCGCAGTCCACGCGTCAGCTTCAGTTCTTCAACCCCCCCCCCCCCCCAAGGAATAGGAAGGTGTAGTGCAGAGGAAATAGGACGGAGGGATGGGGGGAAGGGGGAAGAGAGAAAGGGGAAGGGAACGCGTACCAAAGGCCTCTCAGCCTTTGCTGAGGTGCTCGTGGTCGACGTAGTATTTTAGCCAGATGGACGGATCCCACGTTGGCCTCCTAGATCCCAGAATTGGAGCACGGTGGAGGGCAGAGATATATTCCCGGCTGCATGCATGAAGTGAGAATGTCGTTTTATGGGCATATAGAAACCCGAGGAGGGAGGGGGAGGGG